>JAQFXP010001887.1:0-17164 GCA_034693685.1 Belba bartosi
CTAAATATTTCTTAAATAATTCTAAATTTAGTTTAAATTTAATCAAACTAGTTAAAAATTTTATTATTAATTTATAAGATTTTAGACATTCTTAGATAAAAATTTCTATGCTTTAGACCAAAATTTTTTAATCCCAACCCTTGCATTGGCCGACTATATAAATTCCTGGTATTTAGAATTTGGGTTTATTTCCAATTCTTATTCAAATTGTCTTTATATTAAGACTTTTTATGTAGTAATGAAAAAATTTTATTTGCTTTTTATGTTAAGTATAGTTTTGTCGCTAAATTGTTATTTATTTTTATGTTAATTTTAAATTTATTTATTTTGTTATTTAGAAAAATCATAAAAACTTTCTTTTCAAATAACAATTTTCTAACTTATTTTTGTCTCAAAGTCTGATCTTTAGTTTTATTTGA
Source organism: Belba bartosi (assembly GCA_034693685.1). Classification (NCBI taxonomy): domain Eukaryota; kingdom Metazoa; phylum Arthropoda; class Arachnida; order Sarcoptiformes; family Damaeidae; genus Belba; species Belba bartosi. The sequence goes on from JAQFXP010001887.1 coordinate 420, forward strand.
TCTGGGATTCATAAGGTTAGACTATTTCAGGAGCTGAGATTAAAGGATGGGATGGTAAAATTTGATTAAAAATCTAGGGAAATAAGGGAAGGTGTTTTCTAAAAATGCTCAAAAAATTTGTATATTTATAATTATAATTTTACCAACTTTAACTTAATTTAACTAGGTTTAACACCATTAAAAAAAATTTATCAATCAACAAATAGTAAAAAGTATATTTACATAGAGAAAATGCCAGTTATATTTTAAATTTTAAAATTAAGGTGGATTTATGACTAATTTCTTTTATTAATTCCTGTATTTTATATAGAATTTTATTTATATGTTTAATTTTGTATTTTTTAATCTTATATAAAGTTATTTGACAAAATCAATATTGATTTAACTTTATTAAAAACTTTATATTAAATTCGAATTTTGTTTGCGTTGCAAAAATAACTCTAGCTTGAGGATAATAAAAAAAACTATCTGAGCAAGCAATTTGTAAAAATATTCAAATTTAACAGCAATAAAAAGTTAGATGGCGCATTTAATTATTAATAAGAAAAACGTTATTTACTACTAAAAACTTAAGAACAAAATAACTTAATTTTAAAAATTTTCAAAACAAATTTTAAACAAAAAAAAAGTTTATGCAATAAAACCATTAAAACAGTAAAATATTAATGTATTTCAGTATAGCTTTTGACTCAATATTGTAGAGCAAATGAATAGATATTATTCGAAAATAAACATTTGTTGAAAAGTCATTATAAAAATTCATTAGAAATTTTGTTTTTCATTTATTTTAACGATTTTTACGTTTAATAATAAAACTCTAGAATATTATCGAACATAAAATAGAATTTTATTTTATATTATTCTGAACAACAACTGATACGATAAGTGTTTTTAATAAATAAATAATAAATTGCAATAATAAACAAATACTAACTTGTTCAAATAATATTTAGATGAATAAATCAATAGAATTGGCATTATTTTTTAGTTATTAGTTTTATGTAAACTATTTTATTAATAAACTATTTTTTAAAAATTAATAACAAGTTATTTATAGTTTTATTGTAAAAATTAAATTTACGAAGATAATAATAGTTTTTACCTTGATTGTTTTGTTCCATTTATATAATAAGATTTAACTTTTTCAGCCAAAACTTGTTGAATGAAAAATATTTTTAAGTTTAAAACAAAATGCTTAACATAATTGACACTTTAGTAAACAATTTGAATATTTTAATGAAATGTTTAAAATTAAAATATAAATATAAACGAAAAAATAAAATTTAATTTAAGATAATACAAATGTACTTGATAATAACAACTAGTGAAAAAATAGCTAGTTAATTAAAAATAAACAAGTAAATATTTAATCACAAAAATAGTAAGTATGTGCAAAAATGTATGTATTTAGAAATAAAATGCAGCGAAAAAAAATTTGGTCAATATTTTACAAACAGTAATATTTATCACAAAAATTGACACAAAATTTACGTAAATATTATATATATTTAGACACAATTGTGAAGTCGAGTAAAACTAATGTGAATCGAAAAATGCAAACTTCGTATGTGTTTGAGACGGCATTGGAATATCTTATTCGGTTAAACACACTGTTAGTCACAACACACAAATAGCTGGTTTATATCTTCAATACTGTAACAGTAGTGTGTATTCATTGCAATTTTAGCATGCGCGCTTAAATAAGTTGAGTCGAACAACATTTCAATTGATTTTTTTCAACAATTACTTCAACAATCTTTGCATTACTTATGATATTTAATAATATGTTTACTTTTTTCAACAACTAAACATGTTGATAACCTAATTTACATAGATTATAATTTTAAGTTGAAAAACAATTGTTTTCGTTAAAAATTAATTAGTTTTAATCGGTTGTGAAGTAAGAGTGAGATTAATGACATTATATATACATCAGTTAATTATTCACTGAATTCATTACTGTCTTTCACTCTAACAATAAAAAGAAAAAATTTGATTAAAATTTCACTAAAATAGTCGCTTTTATATTGTAAACCTCTTAAAATATATTTTTATCTAATTAGCCTGGCTCAGCTGTGTGCTATTCTGCTAGTTTATTGTGTGTGCGTTTGCTACCGTTCCCAGGTGATTTATACAATATAAAAAGCTTTTAAAAATATTGATTAGTTGAATTCGCAAAATAGACTTGTCTAAATAATACATGTTACATTTACATTATTTTATAAATTTTGAAGTTTTGTGACATTAAATAAGTTTTTATATTTTAAAATTAAATATTTATATACCAAATGTCAAATACGTTTTTTTTGCAAAACTTTTTATTTGTTTAATTATTGCTTTATTTTTGTTGTTTATAATTAGTATTTTTAGTAAATTTTGAAAGTTATCAATTAAGAAATAAAGAACATATTTATCACTAATCTTCACTAAACACATACTTTTCATAACATTTAACTCAATAGATTAATTGATTTATTTAAAATTAGTTTTATCCAGGGATTGAGGGAGAGATTTATCCAGGGGGGGGGGGGGGATCAGGGAAAGATTTTTTTCAAAAACGCTCAAAAACCTATATATTTATGATAAAATTTTATTTTATTTAACTTGATTTAAACTAAATTTAGTTAATTTAACTGGATTTAAACCGGATTTAGCACCAATTTAAGGCAAATTTTTTCATTTTGATCAAAAAACAAAAAATGTTTGTCGGCCGCCCAAAGCGGCAGTCAAAACCTAGAGGGGTGTCTTTTCTCGGTCTAAATGCTAGGAGAAAATAAATGCCAATTTTTAAAAGCAGGGTTGTTTTTGGCTGATCCTCCTCTTCACAATGCCTGATTTTATCTATATAAGTTATCTTGGCTTAAATATTATTTTGCTTAAAAATTAGATAATTAATATATTGTACAAATTATTATCTGTAATTTGTGTTTAGATGGTTTAAATGTTAATTTTTTAAACATTTTTAAGACACAAATACCTAAGCAATAAAATAAATAATATACAAATAAATAATGCAAAAAAAATTATTTTTATTGTTTTTAAATTAATAAAATTAAAAAACACAACGAATAAAATTATATTTTAAAATTAAAGAATTTTTTATTTAAAAAAACAAGCTTGAAAAAATTTTGATTAATAAAACTGTTTTCCATTTAACTTTAGTGTTTATTCAATAAATTGAGTAAAATGTAAGTGATAGAAATACTAAAAGATGCAGCTAGCGTACTTTTTAATTTTTTTTTGCAAATTTTTTAATTATTTAGTTATTGTATCTTCACTACAAGATAAGTATAAAAATGTACATGGTGCTTACATTGCATTATGTCTCAATTGGCTTTAATCTCTAGAATGATAAGAGCTTTAATTACTTTTCAGTTAACACTTTTGCTTTCGAATTGTTATAATTTATAAAAATTGTAAAAGTTTTGGATTTATAATTTTTGAGAAGGAATTGGTTTAATTTTAAACTATGGATTAATTGACAAACATTGTGTTATTAAAAATTTAATTTTAGAAAACAATATTTTTAAAAATTAACATGGTTTAATTTTGTATTTATAGTTTATTGCATTGTCATTGCTATTGTTATTGTAGTTTTGTTTTTGTTTATTATATATTTTGACATTTTTATGTCATATTAGTGCCATTGAAAGCATTTGTCGTTTAATTTGGTTTGCAATTCAGTCTTCAATATACACTTCAAAGCAATCATTCAATTCGTATAATACATATCGCAAATCCAATACAAATTGGAGCCATAAGTAGCCACAAGTGCTCACAATCATCACTAAACAAATAGTTTTCATAACATTTAACTCAATTCGAGATCATTTCAGTTTTGTATAGAAATATTTGACGCGATTTGCGTTATAAATGTCGAGACATTGTGGATGACATGGATTGCCAAAAATAAATAAATAATTTTATTTTTTACAAGTTTAATTTTTAATTAAATAATATTAAATTTTATTAAATTTTTATACATTATAAAATAGAATCAACTAGAAAAACATTTTAAATGTTTACTTTTCTGCATTTAGAATTTTTATATTTAAAAAATCAAATTTTTCACGTTTTTTATTTAACTTTATCTAGCCTTTAAAATGGTTAATCTTGGTCATCTATAAATTAATTTGTTTAAAAATATTATTAAATTTAAAATTGTATTTATTTACATTTGTTCTATTATATTGTTTTAAAATTATATTTATTAAAACTTTAAAATTGATTTTAAATTAACAAAAAAATATTTTTTATATATTATATATATATTAATTTAAAAATGTTTAAAATATGCAAAGTCTGCAACTTTACAAAAAGATTTTGCAACAATGCAACTTTGTGATTTATTTGTTAGATAAAGCTTTAAAAAATATTTTTCTATTTAGATATAATTTTTATGTAAATTATGTAATATTATTGATATTTAAATTTTGAATATTATTTCAACACTTTTTATACAAAATTCTAATTTTATGATTCAATAAAAAAAATTACACTAAATTGTTTTATTTTTAAAATTAATTTATCTATTTTATAACAGATTTTATTACTTTAGTAGTGTTTATTATTAAAATAAAATTTTTATTTAGTAAATCTAGTTTGTTTAAATTTATTGTAATTATTTACATTTATCTAATCAATATATTTTTAAAATTCATATGAAGACAAGTCATCCAGGGATAAATGTGTTTTAGCTCTCTAATACCACCGACAATTCTCAAGTTTATATTGTCTAAATCTTGTCTAATGTGGCTAACTCAACGTGCTTGATTGAATTATTAGTCTCTTATAATATTTTAATTTAATAATACGTTAAAATATTATTTTGGTGGGTTATTGTTATTAATTTGAATAACTGTAACAGCATTTAAATTAAAAATAATTATGTTAAAAATTTTGTTTGTTAATTTTTAAAATTATATTAAAAAATAAAATTTCATTAAAATGCAGCATGCAAAAAAAGAAATTAAAAAAATTTATTTATACAACAGTTTTTAAATATTTGATATACTGCAATAAATTTATTTATTTATATTTGCATATTAAATTATTAAATTAATTATTTAAAATTTAAACAAAATACTATAATTTAAATTTTTATTATTATATTCTAGTATATTCTAATAATTAATTATAATTTTAGTTAATTCAAATTTGTTTTAAAAATTGCACTAGTAATATTTTTAAGCAATTTAGAAATTTTAAATAAAATTATCAATATTAATTATATTTGTTAATAAATTTAAACATCTTATAATACATTTTAAGAACTAAACAGTTTGTATTAGATTTATTAATTTCACCATATAGCTCACAAATAATTAATGTTTTAAAATTTCTGCAAGGACATTTAATTAATTACAGCTCAACTATACTAATAAGTCAAACAATAATCAATTAATTGACTAATAGATGAAGCAAAGTGCAGTCGTGTTGTCACCAGATCTTAAAGACATGACTTTTATTTCAAATCAATAATTAATTATAAGATTAAGTAAAGACTAAAAGCAATAACTAATGTCTAATGAGATTCTGACTTTGAGTCGGTGTAGCGAAGAGTGAGTCCGAATCCTCACTCTTCCCGTTATTATCCCGAATAAGAGGTAAAACATTTTCGTGAAATAAACCGATTATATTACCCGCGGGTCTGTAATTGGCCACAACTATTAGCTTTTCACCCCTGGTATGTGCCTTTCCAATGCCGATCTCTTGAGTACTTTTTCAAACTATTTGTGTAAATGATCTGTAAATATAAGAATGTAACATGTTCATTTAAATGTTTCTTGGTACATGTTTAAATGCTAAGCAGGGTGGCCAACCGTCCAGGTTTGGGCTGGATTGTCCAGGTTTTAATAGTTTGTCCAGAGTCCAGTCCAGGGCATAAACAAAACAAACAAATGTCCAGTTTATGTATGATAAATGCAAATATATTCTAAGAAATATACAAGTAATTTCTAAATACTTTTGCATTAATTTTCACAAATAGTTTTGATTTTATTTATAAAAAGGATTTAAAATTCACATTTTTTGATAAGATAAAGAGATTAAACGTTTAGTTATATTAAATGAAAACTAAGTTAAACGTTTGAACACATTTCAGTTATTTTAAAATTTAGTTTTGATAAAATATTTGATGAAAACAAAGAAATTCAAACTATAATTAAACAAATTTCTATTGTAATCATATTTTCAAAATACTTTTTTGTGATTTTTGTATTTTATTATTAAAAAACGTATTTTTAAGTAACATAGTTATTTTAATGTTAAAACAATTTAAATGTTTAAAAACTCAGTTTAATTAAAATTAAATAACTAAAAGTTTGTGGTTAATCAAATACTTTGTGATTTCGATTTGGATCGGCTTTTATGGTTTCGGGTTCTTTATTGTCACCATATTTGGTCTGATTATTGCTATAATCTACACAACATTGGCATCAATTTAAATCAATTGATATTTTCGTGGACTTGCAGCTCAGGACAGCACAGAACCGATAATCCAAACGGCATTATTGTTTGAAAACTTTTATAACGTATTACAAATTTGTTAATTAAATTTTAATTAAGAATTAGAAAGTAATATTTTTAAAAAATAATTTTCGTATAAATTTAATATGTCAAGTAAAAAAAGAAAATGTTCATTTAATGATAATTGGTTGAAAGATGAAAAATATAAAAACTGGATTAAAAAAATTGATGAAATCACAGTTTATTGTAAAATATGCAATTCGCAGTTTAAAATATGTTTTGAAGGTGTTAAAGCTTTAAAAGATCATTTAGTAACCAAAACTCACATTTTAAATTTAAAAACTGAAAATACAAATAAAACAATTAGCTCATTTTTAATTAATATTAATAGTTCAGAAGAAATAAAAATAATTGCAGCTGAGGTTTCATCAATTTATCATTCAGTAAAACACCATCATAGTTATAGATCCCTAGATTGTAGTATGAAATTAAATCATAAATTATTTAGCGATTCAAATATTTGTAAAAAAATTCATTGTGGTAAAACTAAAGCTGAAGCAATTGTTGAAAATGTTTTATGTGATCTAAGCATAAATAATCATGTAAATATTTTAATTAAAAATGATTTAAAATTTTCTATAGCAATTGATGCTTCAAACAAAGGCAATATAAAATTATATCCTTTAGTAATTCAATATTTTTCCTTAAATTCTGAAATTAAAAATTTTGTTATAGATCTATATGATAATGCAAATGAAACATCTTTGTCTATTTACACTGACATAAAAAATATTTTAAGTAAATACAAATTAAATATAAAAAATATTATATCATATTCTGCTGATAATGCTTCTGTAAATTTTGGGAATAATCGCTCAGTTTATGTTAATTTACAAAATGAAAATAATAATATACTTAAAGCAAATTGTCATTGTCATATATTGCATAACACAGCGAATTATGCATTTAAAAAATTTCCTTTAGACTTAGACAATTTAGTTATAAAAATATTTAGTCATTTTTCAAATTCGGCTAAAAGATTGCAAGAATTAAAAAATTGTTATGATTATTTAGACACAGAATATTCTAGTTTATTAAGACATTCAAGAATACGCTGGTTATCTTTATATAAGGCAATTGATAGATTAATTGTAAACTTAAATGTAATTAAGAATTATTTTAAAAATTGTGAAGAATCTTCATTAGAATCACTTTTGTGTAATTTTTTTCATAATAATAATAATGAGTCTAAATTAAATGAAATATATTTATATTTTTCTCATAGTTTTCTAAAAATTTTTAATGATAAAATTTTACAATTTCAAAATAATAAAGTAAATTCTACAAATTTATATGATTTAATGAATGAATTAAAAATTCAAATAGAAAATAGAAAAAATAATAAATTTTATGGTTCAAAAATAAACGAAGAGTTACAATTTATTGATAAAAATTCACAAAATATCTTTTACAAAAGTGCTAATGAAGTTTTTTCTAGAGCTTTAAAATATTTTACAGAACATTTTGATTTTAATTCATCGTATTTTAAAAATTTTAAATGTTTAAATTTAGACAAAGAATTAGAATATACAGAAATTACACTAATTCCTAAATTATTTGGATTAAATTGTAATTTAGATACGTTATTTGATGAAATTTGTAATTTTAACGTTATATATAAAATGTTATCTAACAATGATAAAAATTGGACTTATATTTTACAAAAACATAAATTTGTAAATTTGGCTTATATTATTAGCTGTGTATTATGTATTCCAATTGGAAATGATTATGTTGAAAGAGTTTTTAGTGTTATGAACAATTTATGGACAAATGAAAGAAATTTAATGAGTGTTAATTTGGTTAAATCTGAAGTATGTATAAGATTTAATTTTGATATGACATGTATAGAATTTTATGATTATATAAAAAATGAAAATAATATTTTAAATAAATGTAAATCTGTTTCAAAATATAATTTTAAATAAAATTTTACTTTTTATACCGGTTATTTTAATTTATAATTTAATTTTTAAAAAATTAAAAAATTTGTCCAGGGCAAGTTTAAAAAAAAGTTGGCCACCCTGCATACCATTAATACAATGTGTCCAACACACTTTAATGTGTTTAATATTTTATATACTTTTAAATCTTTTTACTTATAATTTAAAAAAATATATTTTATTTTTTTCCATAAAATTTTTATTTTTTATATTATATTAAAAAAATTATTAAAAATAAATATGGTTAACGTTACATACCTTGTTAGCAAAATAATATAAGAAAATGTACAAAATAGAATTTGCTCAATTATAATGCAATAAAAACTGTAAAACAAATATAATTTTAAAAAATGTTTAACATAAAAATATTTAAATATAAAAGCTATTGTTTTATTAGTAAACTTTCAACAAAAACCCATTTTAAAGTACGGAAAATGTACTCTAAATTTTTAAAACATTAATAATTTAAAATATTACTAACAAAATATCATTCTAATTTTAATAAAATAAAAATTAAAAAATTACTTATGTTTTCAAAATTATAACGCTAGATTTTATATAAAAACACAAAAATTATATAAAACAATTTTAATTTAAATGATTAGACCGCAGATAATTAAAGCAATTACATTGCAAATATAGTATCCTTAATTATATTGCGATAAATAATATAATTTCTATGTTCTGAATGTATAATTTATAAATTATTTTATTTAATTTAAAAGTTTTTACTGCCTTATGTCAAAATTAGTTGTTTTATATTTTTAATTATATCAAATTTAAATTAATAAATAATAATTATTACATAACAATTGTAAACATACTTTAATTACTGTATTGTTATTTTAAAATTAATTTTACGATTTGAATTTGAAGATTAAACTGTAAATTAATCACAAAGTAAAAATGTATTTTGATAAAATATTTTTAATTTGAATATATGGATTGCATTCATAAGTTTGTTTTAATTTATTTCAATTTTACAATCATTTATTATAAAAATATTTTAGTGTAAATATTTAAAAACTTTGGATAAAAATTGACATTGAGATCATCAAATCATTTTGGTTAAATTAAAATTATTATTTTTTATTATTTATAAATATAAATTTACAGTTTTAGATGTTAAAATACACACAAATTATATTAATAATATTTAAACAAGTAAATTTTATTACAACTACAAATTTAATAATAAATTAAAATTAATATTATGTAATAAAAATTTAAAAAATATTTAACATGCTGTTAGTAATTGATATTTTGTATTAATCAAATCAATCAATTTAATTAATCTCTCATTTTCTCTTAACAAGTTTGAGACTGAAGAACCTCAATCTTAAATCTCCACAGATCGCGATCATTCGCAACGTTATGAACCAAAGTAAAATTAACCCCAACTCAACCGCACAACTCCTTAAGGACATCAACGCATTTGTTGCGAGTTCAACCTGCTAGTTGTTTACCATTTGGCTAAAACAAATAGATTGTTTGCGGAAGTCTATTTGTAGGCATTTTCAGCAAATGTTTAAACCAAAGCAATTGTAATCTATTAACAAATATTTATTAAAATCTTGTTTAAAACAACTTAAAAATTAAAATACATTATATAAAAATGTTTTATAAGTTGTATATAAAATATAACCTGTAATTATAAAAAAGAATTAGTTTATATATTTTTAATCAATAATAAAAATTTATTATTTGAAAAGATAAATAGTGCGAATAATTTTTTTTAAATTTATACAGAAGTTATGAATTACATAAAATAAAATAATTTATATAATATATAATTTTACAACTACTTATACTAATTATTTTAAAAATTATTCTATTATTGTTTTAAATATAGTTTGTTAACAAAAATATTGTAATAAAAATGGTGAAATTTATTTAAATACAAAAACTTATATTAAATAATTGCATATTAAACTAATTCTACTTATATGTTAAAAATTAATTTTTTTGTTCACAAAAACTAAAAAAATTTAATATCAAATTTTATTTAAAATTAAAACAAATGTCGTTAAAAATGTACATTTTATTTAAGAAAAAACATTTATATTCATATCTATTTTTGTTTTTAATATTTTATTAAAAATTAGAGAATAATTTTTGATAACAAGACAAAACTATTAAGATAATTATTGAAAATATACAATATTTAGTGATTCAATAAATAATTAAACTATGCATTTATTTTATTTAATTAAAATGGTAATTCTAGAATATATTTAATAAAAATATAATTTGTAAATTTCATACTTTAAAAAAGGATTAACAAAAGATTATTTTTAACTTATCTAATCCAGGATAACCCGTGAAGTAACGGAACTACTCATTTATTTGTTTAATATAATTTTTGTAAATTGCTGAAATATTTAAATTTTTTAATAATATATTTTTAACTTGTATATAAATATTTTATTAAATTAGTTTTTATATATATTTTCAAAATTTAATACTTTAAAAACAATTAATATATAAAATTATTTTATTTTATTTATTAATAAGCATAAAATAAATTAATAAATAAAATTTTAAAACATCAATTTAGCTAAAATCTACAATGTTTTTGTTTGTAAAATAAAATTTGTTTAGACTGTAATTCTAATATACAATATTAATATAATTACTATAAATAATTTGTTCATATAATATTGGAGTTTTGCAAAATAATTATTATAACATGTTTGTTTTTGATTAAACTGTAATAAAATAAATAGTGTAATAAATAAAATACAAGTCAGAAAATAATAATTTGATTTGATATATATTTATTTTAACCAATTGTTAAATGACGTAATCCTGGTAGTTATATTTATTAATTTTTAAAATATTTGAGTAGCGTTTATTAATATTTTTCATTTTAGTTTAATAATTAAAATATGTTAATTTAATTTTTTAATTTAAATAAAATAAATTAATAACTACATTTTTATTACAAATTAAAATTATTATTTAAAATTATTATTTAAAATTTTGGTATTTGATTTGTATAATAAAATTTTCTAATTTTTTAGAATAATTTTATAAATCGTTTTAAATGATAAGCAAAATTTTAAAAAAAATTTAACAAAAATAAATACTTAATTAAAATTTTTTAAATTTGCCTTTGCGATAGTTATACAATTTATTGATTTTTTCGCGTCATTTAAGCTGGATAATAATGACTTGGCAAGCTGGCGCAGTGGTCAATGCGTCCGACTGCAGTTAAGTCTAACTTAACAAACAGGTAGTGGGTTCAAACACCGTCGGAGCTAATTTTCATAATTTAAATAAAGCTTGGGTGGGGCAAGACAACCACGGGCTGCTTACCAAGCGCCGTTAATTGGTAGTGTACGAACGGTTTAGCCACAAACTACGTATACGGAGCGTTCAGGTGTGTGCTCTTAAAACTGTGACACTATCCTCGTCACCATACCTAACGGTGAAGTGACGATCCCTGACTGGGTTTAAACCCCCGGTTGTGCAGAGAGAAGCTCTCGGGCATGATTTTAAAAAAAAGCTGAATAATAACGTTTCATAGGCTACGATTCTTATTTTGCCAGTGATTTTAGCAAACTTTTATTCAGCCATTGCTGCAGATTGTGCGAGATCTTTGTGTGAAAGCCAAACAAACGGTAACGGCTTTTGAAGTTAATCTTGTTGATTTTGCCACACAATGTACACGAGTAAATCTTAAAAATATTTTAGATAACCAAACGTTTTAGTGAAAAAATGGACCGGATTTAAGTTTAACTGACTACCGGGGTAATTCCTATATGCAGTACGGAAATAATACTAAAAATATTTGTTACTTACCTTTGTGCTTCGCGTAGTAGACAAAAGTATTCGCGCTTTACAAACTGTAATAAGGATTAATTGTAATTATAATGTAGTTGAGTTAAGTTTGTGATAATTATAGTCTATCCCGCTTAATGTGAACCCGCTTATTGTGAATAACCGCTTATAGTAAAAAATTTGCTCAGAACAGAGTTTAATTATGCATTGAATTTTAATTGAATTTTTAATTCGTTTTTTGTAAACAAATTTTAAAGAACCGAGCTGTTCACTATGTCTGGAATAGACTGGAACGCTAAACAAATTAATGATTTTTAGTAGCACTAGTTGCCACTTGTTTTTTCATCGACTAGATAATTCCAACGATGCTCTTGTTAGATTGTAGTGGTAATAGACTACACTGTTTGTTATTAAAAGTAGGTTTATAACATCGGCTATTAGTGATAAAAAAGCAGTGAATTTTTGAGTTCACAATAAAAATAAAATATACTTGAATTGTATTAATTAATTAAATTTTTTGTATGCAAAAAATAGTTATTATTTTTTATTAATTTTAAATAATAATTAAAACAATTTTAATGTATTTTGGTTATAGAAGGTGGGTTTAACGTTACAGCATTTGTTAAATAAAACAGTTTTTAAATTGTTAAAAATTGCAAAAAAAACATATATAATTGTTGATTACTGATTGTTGTTGTTCAAATTTATTAATTTATTTAATTTTAATTTACAAATTTAAAAATATATTATATTTAGTGATATTTTAAAATATTCACTATAAACGATAGTTTAAACATAATTTTATTTATTTTGTAAATTTGTACAAGCGCTTGTATGGCTAAAATAACACTTGTTGCACTAACACATTATTTTTTTAATAAAGCAATACGTTACAATAAATATTACATTAATAAAAAAAACTTAAAAAAATTAAATATTAATACAATATAAAATTATTTATAACATAAAATAACAATTTTGTAAAATATTACATAACTTATAATTAAAATTGTTTAGCTAATATATTTTTTAAATGAATTAATTGTTTAAATGCGTATGATTAATTCAAAAATGTTTTAACTTGATAATATAAACTAGATTATGCTTCAAAATTTTAATTAAAACTTGTACTAAATGTAAGAACTGTGCTCAATAACTTAATACAGTAGTGCAATGAGCTGATTCAAAATATTGAATATTAATTTTAATTTTTAAACTTTAATTTGATAAAATAAATATCTACTGTAGATAGATGTAACAGTGCCTTGTTTGGTGATTCTTTTAACATTGCATATATTTTGTTTTTATTTGTTTAATAAATAGTTTTTTGGCAATTATAATTTTCAAACTCTAAAATATATCGCAATTAAAATTTTAATTAAATTTAAAAAAAATTAAAATATATATAAACTTATTATTATTTTTAAAAACTAACTTTTAGATATAATTTGTTAAGAATATTTTAATAAAATAAAACATAATTAGTAATTTCATTTCATTGTTACATTGTTAAAATTAATAAAACATTATTTTAAAAATTATCAATAATTTACAGTACAATTTATTTTTTTAAACTCTAAAAATAATTATTATAATCAATGTTTTTAAGTGTTTTAGCCAATTATATAATATATAAATTTTAAAACAATATTTTGTTTTGAGAATATTTAAAACTACAGTTTTAAATAATAAAAATAATTTGATAACTGAAATAACAAATTAAAGTATCAGCACTTAGAAAACAACTAATGAGGCATTAATTTCTATACTTTTTCTAGCATTAAATCTAATTTTATAAGTCGTAGAACTAATATGTTTGCAAATTTATATTTATTGTAAGTTTGATTGCTGATTTGAATCGTCTACTTTTGCACTGCTGACTATCAACCGGTTATCACAAGTATAGTCGTGTGGTCACATGTTTGCGCAGTCGCTTTTACTTGTAGAAAATTTTTAATCATCGATTCTTATTGATTTTATTAAATCTCTGTTTCGATTCAGTGTTAATCTAAAGAGCTTAATAACATGCAGTGGAATCAAATTTGTTGTTAATTTTGTGTCAACAATGGTGACAATTTTGAATTAACCTATGTTTGCCGAAATTGTGATAATTGACAAATGCTGGGATGACCAGAGTTGATGCTGAATTCATCATGTTTGTTGATTGCTTGTTAGGCTCAATTAGGGAATCATTTGATGTTCCTGGTGTCGGTTGAGTTTGAGTTGAGTTACGATTGAAATAATCTCATTGCCAGTGATAGCTTGTGTGTCCAATTCTTTGGAAGAAGCCACATAAAGTTGGAGGTATATCAGTTTAATGTTAATTTTTAAATAACAACATATTAATATTCCATTTTTTAAACAAAAATACATATAACATATTGGTTTGAAACATATAAAATGTCGTTTTATTTTAAAATTAATATTTAAAAATTTTTAAAATTTTTATTTAACAATCAGAGTAAGTTATTTTGTTGATTCACAATTCTATTACAAATATCTATCAAAATATTTTAAAATAATTATTTGTAACATATTAAAATTTTAATTAAAAACAAGTTAATAACTCAGTATAAAAATTTATTTTGATTATAAAATAAAAACTAAACGAGCTAGAATAAAAATTTAACTTTACAAATTGTAATACCTATAAATATCCATATGACAAACTTTATTTAATAATTTTACAGGAAAAATATTGTTTTCAATAAATCTTGCCATAGTTAATTTAAATTAAATTTGAAATAAATAAAAAATAGTCAAATAATAATTGGCTAGTGCAAAATTAAAAAATTATTTATTGTTTTAAAATAACAATCAAAAAAGTTTAATTTTATTTTTTTATGTTTTTTAATTATATTTCTTTATCTTAAAATTTATTTTAAAAAATAATTTTTAAATATTGAACTAGATAATTAATATTTGACTATTTTTATCCATTTTAAATTTATTTTAAATTAACTATGACGAGGTTTATTTAAAACAATATTTTTTTTGTAAAATTGTTATATGCCGATAGACTAATTAAATGCCAAGTTTAGATTTTAGATTAAATTGATTAGACTTAGTTTAAAATTTAAGTTTATTAATAAAAATTAAAATAATGATTATTATTATTATAAATGAAAATTAAGATAATCAATGAATAAATAAGAACACAAATCGGAACACTAATAGGAAAATAGATTAGATTAAAAATAGATAAGATTAACTGAATACGAAATAAATAGTTAGTTGTGTTATTGACTAGCTGAGTGGAAGGTGTGTTCTGAGTGAAAACGAAGAACAATAAATAGTTTAACTAATAAATTAATAAACAGTTTGATATAAATAAATAAATAGCTTTTAATAATAAATTGCGTGTAAATTTAATTGAATTGAAAATAAAACAAAGGTAGAGCTCAAACAGAGCCATAGAATAAGAGGAACTGATCAGAGACCAGGACACACCCACAACGCTCTACAACTGATCGGAAACACCAACTCACGTGGATATGTCGGTTCTGAGATAAGGATTGGCAGACCCACTCACCCGGCATACCACAAAATTATCAAATAAATTTTTATTGAAATTGTATTAATATAATCTTATGGATATTTAAAGATACTATAATTTGTAAAGTTAAATTTTTATTCTAGCTTTTTTAATTTTTAGTTTATAACTAAAATAAATTTTTAGACTGCTTGATTAACTTGTTTTTGATTAAAATTTTAACATGTTACAAATAATTATTTTAAAATATTTTGATGGATATTTGTCATGAAAATGTAAGTCAACAAAATAACTTACTCAGATTGTTAAATATAAATTAAAAAAATTTTTAAACATTAATTTTAAAATAAAACGACATGTCATATGTTCTAATTCAATATATTGGGGTAAACGCTTGGCTAACAAGATCGCCGTATACGACCATGGTCTTCCACCATAATGTTAAAAAATAACATTTTTCCACATTAAAAAAATTTACATATTTTAACAAAATATTACATATATTTAAAATACATAAAAAATTATAATTTAGAATAAATTACAAAACAAATTATATATGTTAGCTGATCAGCACCTGTTTCCGAAATGTTTTAACAATAAAAATAAAATATTTAATACATAGTATAAAAATAATTAAATAACAAATTATAACATAATGCAGTAAAACTATTAAATTACATTTATTAATTTTAAAATAAATTATTAATTACTCATTTATATTAGATGTAATAATTTGCAATACAATTAAAAATTTTAACAACTATATTACTCTACATATTATTATAAATAACTTAATTTATTAATTTAATAGTTTACAACATTAAAAAAATATATAATACAATAAACAAAGCATATCAGTAATTTTATAAATAAAAGTTTTATAATAAACATATATTCATTAAAAATATGTATATGCCGTTATATAAAGAGGCCTTTCATTAATCTTGACGCTCGTAATTTTTGAATAACTTTTTATTGAATAAAGATAATTTAATTCT
>JAQFXP010001888.1:0-17163 GCA_034693685.1 Belba bartosi
AGCTTTAAAAGCCCCCCTAACGCCCCCCTTGTAGTTTATCAAAAATTTAAAATAGCCAAATTAATATATTTTTAATTTTCTTTAATTTAAAAGAGTAAACCTTCTTATAATTTTTGAGGGCCACCTCTCCATGCTTATCCGGGATTATCCTTTTTTAAATATCTTAACTCAATTTGATTCATATTACAAAGGAGGTATTCGGCCAAACGTAACAATCTATTTGAATGCACCACATTTTATGTAAACAAGTGATGCAATTGCTATGTAAAGCATGTAATTAGTGCTAATTACCATTAATTTTTATTGATTTAATTCCAATCATTTGCGAATGCTAAATTTGATATCATTTAATTTAATATTTTGGTTTTAACATAACCTAATTTAAAAATTTTGTTTTATTTTAAACCAAAAGTTCTAACTACAATTTTTTAAATTGCCTCTTCTTTTAACATTAGAGAGTTGTAAAATTTTTTGCACCCTATTTCTCGCCGGATACTTTTTTTAAAGATTGCAATATTCAAATCTTTATATAATTTTTAAGTTGAAGCATATAAACTTTAATTTGATTTAAGTTAAGGTTGTGTTCGGGAGTTTATTTGGAAGAATATTGATATTTTGGACCGAAAACCAACGTTTCTGGGCATGTATTGCCATTTTCCTGGATATATTATCTAGCGTTAAACTTAGTAGAGTTAAACTCTCTTCTAAGATTTTTCTCAAAAATAGCATTAATCACAAATTTTTCATAGAAATGTTGCTCTTATCATACTCATCTAGTTAACTAATTTTTATTCGCATACATTGCGTGTTTATTGACATTTGCAGGAGTGTTTAAAAAATCCAATTAAAAAGCATTAATAAAAATCCCAAAACAATTTGATTGTATATTAATATTTGTAATTCTTAAAATTTTTATTTGTAATCTCTAAACGCAATACTCTACTACAAGTTGGTTCAGCAAAAATAAAACAACTTTGAATTTAAATAATAATTAAACTGAATTAAATTTAGTTGTTTTAAGTGCTTAGTATAATAGCCCGATATCTTAGCTAAAGGTTTAAACCAAAGATTCTATTAATTACAAGCTTTTTATATTAATTTACGTGCTATGTCTTATCTATACCTAAAAATTGCTTTCCAAAGGCCATATATCAGGCATTGCGAATGGAAGGGGGATCAGCCAAAACTTCTGATTTTGAAAATTGGCATGTATCTCGCCCCATAGCATTTGATCAGTGAAAAGGTATCCCCCTCAGTGTTTTGCCAATCTCCGAAGGCGTCCGGTAATTTTTTTCGGTGTTTTGCCCATAATTAAAAAGTTTTCCCTAAATTGCTGCTAAATCCGGTTTAAATCCAGTTATATTAGGTAAAATTTCATTATAAATATATGGATTTTTAAGCGTTTTTTGAAAAATCCCTCCCCTGATCCTCCCTGGATTGGCAGACTTTGATCGGTCAGACTGTAATTGTCTTATTGAAGACCAAACCAGAGAAAACTAGCGCTAAGTTTGTACTCCAGTGGTCGAGAAGTGAGACTTCGAATGACCGATGGGTTGCGTCCGGACTGTCCGCTGACACACATATGGGCGACGATTCGGTCACTGAATGTATACTCAGTTTAGACAAAACGGCTGTTACTTCACAACAGGGTTTGACATATTGTGGCCAAAAGGAAGGGAATGGCGGCTGTGGTGTCAATACGGTTGAAGTGAAAGACATTTCTGATTTGAAGACTAACTATTCGGACGGACTGTTGACCTGCGAGTGGTCGCGAAGTTTTGACACAAGAGTTCAAAAATTTGATTTCAATATAGAGACCACGAAATTCCATATAGTCTTAGCCTACGGACCCATTGCTAGTAATGGTATGTATTAAGAATTAGCATGTCAACATTTTATTATTTGTATTAGTTTATATTACAAGTATTATTTTTAAATATTTTGTTTTCTAATAAATATCTTAATTATAAGTAAACTTCTCCAACACTCAGCAAATTATAATCGAAGAGTGCAGTAGTTTTAAAGTCAAAACAGAAAATTGTGAAAAAGTGCCCTGAGCTACATAAACAACTAACTCTTCCTTAATCAGTACATCCGAACTCTTACCCACATTAGTAATTTCAGAAATTTCTAATTACCAAGCTCCTAAAAAATACAAAAAATAATTAATACCGAAAACAACAAAACATCACATTATTGCAACAACAATCAACATTTATTAATTAATTTAATTGCTATTACTTTGTGTAATTTAAAAATAATTATTTCATTTTAACTGATATTAATACCTATTTCTAAAGCTAATTCAAATTTTGTAATCATTTATGTATTTAGAAAATTTAAAATTAATAGCAATTAATTAATATAAAAAACATATTTGCATTTAATTAATTGTTAATTTTGATACAGTTAGGGGTACGTTCAAATAGTGCGCATGCAGAGATAGATGGGGCGGGAGAAAAGGGTTAAACAAAAGCGTGCAGTGTTTTAGGGAAAGGATAAAGACATGCGTGCGTAAATTCAAATCGTGCAAACTTTAGGAGGGGTATGAGAAAGCGTGCAAATGCGTGTTGGGAGAAGACTAGGGTTTGACAAACTATTATTTTTTGTGTGCGCACTATTTGAACGACTCTCTACCGTTTTAGATTAAGGGTTGGACGGGTAGGGGGGACAAAATCGACGGAGGGTTAAAACTGAGGTATGACTTACATTGCATTCTATTGCAGATGAAATGAAAATTGAGACATAATTTGCAGAGAAGTCCTAAACTCATAGTTGACTAATTAATTATAAATTAGTTTTTAAATTTAATATTTTTTAAATTAAACAAATTTATCGTCTATTGTTAATTATTAGATTTAACATGACACAATATACGAAATTTTTGCTAATTTTAGTGTTAACTACAATTGTGATAAATAATGTTTTTGGAGAAGTACTCGTAGAAGAGGCTGAAGGCGTCGATAGTGTTGACCTCCCAGATGATATTGCTGATTTAGAACGTAGCCAGGCTCAAAAAGATAAAGCAAGTCCAATTAAAGAGGGTCCACGTCTACGTCTAAAACGGGTTTGTTACATGATAAAATTATTACTCTTAGTGCCAAACTAATTATATTTTTATTAGGATCTAACATTGTGAAACTATATTGAAAAAATTTAAATTAAAGCATGTAACAAAAATCAACCTCAACCTTTTATTTCTAATTGCTGTTATTTTTTAATTTTTAATTAATTATGTAATTTTAATAAAATTAAATCCAAATTTTTAATATTTTTAATTAATTTTATGAACAGGAAAATGCAAAACTGTTAATAAATAATTAATTTTACTAAAAAACATCTTTGCAATCAATTTGTCAAATGTTGTAATTGAATTATAAATTAATTAAACTTTTTTTGTAACTATAAAATGGTTTCTAAATAAAATACTTTAGAATAAATAATATATAAATATATTTTTAAATATTATTATTCAAGTGGTAATTGTCAAATCAGCATGATACATTATCTAAAATGTTTTCTATTTTTTGTATTGATAACAATTGTAATAAACAGTGCGTTTGGGGAAGTGCTCGTAGAAGAAGCTGAAGGCGTCGACAGAGTTGATAATCCAGATGATATTGCTGATTTAGAAAGTAGCCATAATAAAGCAAGTCCAATTTTCCGCAAAAAAAGGGTTTGTAATTCATAAAATCTTTATAATGATATATTTTTAATTGTTTCAATTAAATGTCAATTTTAATATTATTGAAATAAAATTACATTATAATTATTTAAACTATTAATTTGCATATAAATAAATAACATTATATCTGAAATTATTACAAATTAACTTAATAAATAAAATTTTAAACAAAACTAAACAGTATAATTTTAATTATTTTTTTTAATAACAGTATATATGGTATATAATTTTAATTGTTCTTTAATATTTTATTAATTACATACATATTTTAATTAAATTTACTAGATTTCTAAATCTAAAATATATACACTCAAGTTTAATTCCAATTTCTAAATCTAATTTGCTAAATTTTTTAAAAGTTGGTACCGGGAGGGGGGGGGGTGGAGGTAAAGATTTTTTAAGTTAAAATTAATTATACAATTTCTACATTACCGTATTAAAAAATATTAATCAATATAAAATATTAAAGTAATATGTATAATTATTAAATGAAATTTTGAATTTTCATATTGATAGGATTTGAAAACTAAATTAAATCAAAAAGACAGCAAAATAAAGCCCAAGGGCAATATGATTGCAACAATAGAAAAGGGAATTGAGAAAAACCTAAAAGATGAAGTAAAAAAAACTGGCCAAAAACTAACCAAGAACATGGTAGAGACAACAACCGAAAACAGTTCCGAAAGTAATACCGAAAATAATTCCGAAACGACAACAACTGAAGACTCGGATAAATCGAGCGAAGAGTCAAAATCAACTAAAAACCCGTTGAAAGAAACGGCAAATAAGTTAATTAAACCAATCAAACATGGTCCTAAAAAAGAACAATTTAAAAGTATCAAAGATAAACTTAAAAAAACTTTTCTTGATGAAAAAAATATCAAAATAAAGCCAAATTCCAAATTGGTTGATGATATAAAAAAGAGCATACAAAAAAATGTAGATGCTGTTGCTAATGTAACAGAAACAAGCACGAGCGCAACCAACAGTTACGATACAACAAGCGGAAATGATCAAAATAGCGATGAGACCGGCGAGATCACCACAACCGAGAATAGTGCCGAAACATCAACTCAAGACTCGGAAATATCAACCGAAGAGCCGAAATCGAAACCATCGAAAGGAAAAGGCAATAAACCACATAAAGGACACAAAGATGGCGCTAAAGGCGGCGCAAATAAATATCATAAAAAGAGACCTCATTCAATTCTTCGACCTAAAGACGTTGAGTTTTTAGAAAATGTCTATAAGGGCAAGGATAAAGAAAATCATAAAGAGATGGCGGATAATATCTTCACGTACTTGGACAGTAAGAAAGCGGAATTCGAAAAATATCTCAAAAGTATTGCGATATTAAATGCGTTTATTAAAAGCGCCCATAATATTAGTGAAGGCATTAACAGCGTTAACGAAATAATGGCCAAACAAGACCTGGATGACTATTTGCACGATTGGTATAAGCAAAAGTATCTTGATAAAGACTTGAAGGTTATTCAATTGGTTGAGGGCACGGAGAAAAAAGGTAAAAGAGGAGAGGGTAAACATGGCAAGCATGGTAGATCTGAGAAAAATGAGAAGGGTGAAAAAGGTGAAAAACAGGAAAATCTTGAAGAAAATGAGAAAGATGAGAAAAGTGAAAAAGAAGAGAAAAGTGATAAACAGGAGAAATATAAAAAAAACGAAAAAAATAATAAAAATGAGAAAGGTGAAAAAGGAGAAAAAGACAAGAAAAATGGAAAACAGCAGAAACATAAAAAACACGAGAAAGCCCTTAAAAGTAAGAGTAAAAAGAGTACGTCATTTAAGGGCAGTGATGATGAGCAAGATAAAGATAAAGTTCAATCTGAAAAAGAGGAAGATGATAAAAAGCAAGAAAATCATTTAAAGAATCGTTTGTTAAGAGAGCTTGCTGATGAGCATAGACAAGCGCAAGGCATTAAAGATGATGATGAATAATTAAATTATGTTTTTATTGTTGAAATTTTTATATAAATATATTTTTATATATTGTGTTTATTACATATTTTTTTAAATATAAAATAAATTATTTTATTTATTTGTTAGCAAAATATTCAACAATAAAATACTATTTTATAAACTATTTCAAAGAATAATAATTTTTTCTATTTAATTTTTATATATTTTATTTACCGCGGCATATTTTATTTTGTTACAATGTTAAAAAATATAATTTTAATAAATCACGTAGAATATTTTGCAAAAATTAGTGCCAGAGTTAATTATGCAATAAATAAATTAGGACAAAACATTTAGTTCATTTAATTAAATAAAACATAATTTTAAATTTTTTTCATAAGATAAATGAGAAAAAGTGTTATAAATATGTCATTTGGTATAAATTTTAAACAAAATTCTGTTTGAATTCTGGTTTTCTGTTCTAATTTTGGTATTTATATTATTAATAATAAAATTCACTCAAACATACGTAGCTAGAATAAAAAGAAAAATTTAGCTCAATTAACAACAAATTATTTGTGCAAGCCAAGACAAAAATGCTACTCATTTTCTTTATTGCTTGGAATGTGCTTACTCAACCAACACATGCTGGTATGCAACTGAATAAAATCTAATTAATTAAAATATTCAAAAATTTATTTATTAAACTTTAAAAATATTTTTTAATTTTTTATTTTAGAAAATACAACAACTAATCCACTTATAGTGAAAAATAATGATACGTTTTATAAAGAAGGCGTTGACTCAAAGCATTCAAATGGCGTTATTGTAGTTGAGTTTGGTCAATCAATACAGCAAAATGCGACGCAAAAGGGAACCAACAACACCATTTATCAGTCTGGAAATCCGTTGCTGGAATCTGGCTTTCAACTAATGGACTGGCTTAATCCAGGCTCGAGTTTTATCAACTCTATGAAACCGATCAATGCTATTATTGCGCATCATAAGCCCGGCATAAATCCACCAGGCAAACCACCAGGCATATTACTACCGTCACATGGACCAGATAGCCATCCTAATCACTTTTACCCAGATAAACCTGGTTTACCAGAGAAACCAAGCTTGCCAGGTAAACCAATTATATTCCCAGATAATGTATTTAAACCAGCTGAATCAATTGATTATTTTGAAGAAATAAATCCATCTAAACCAAATGATCAAGGTAAACCGGAACATGCAAATAATCATCATGATAGCCATCCTGAACCAAAACCCGAGTTTGATTATCCAGATGACAAAGAGGACCCGGAATCTAATAATCAAAAAAATCCATTTATGCCTCTTAAAGATGAAAAGCAAGTTCTGGATCAGTTTGATGTTAACGACTATGTTCCATTTTTATTTCCTGACGATAAATTCAGCAATATTGTTTTAAATGAAGGCAGTTATAAACCTGAAATTATTGTTCACAATGAAAATACAAATAATAATGAAAATATTGATAATAATAACGATGAATATTATGATAATAAAGATGATGAGGTAGATAATAAATTTAAAATCTCAGAAAATGAACATGTTCGACAAAATCAATATAATGCTAATTACGACCTCATTGATAAAAACGGTGTTGCTATTCAAAATGCGTATAATAATAATAATGATCAAAACAGTAATAATACCTATACTAATTTATTTCTTGCTAAACCAAGTAACATTTATAAATATTAATTTTTTATTAATTTCTATATAACATATGTTTATCTTGTTGTTATTTTTTAAATAAAAATTATTTTATTTTTGTATAAATATATTAACAAAATAAAATGCATAAAAGACTATTTTTAACATGTTAATTATTTGTTGTAATTAAGAAAATATTTTTTTATAACTAAATAATTAATTAAAATATAAAAACAATAAAGGCAACTTAATTATTAATATATATATATATATATATATATAAAGTTGATTAATTAAATATAACTCAAAAATTAATTAAATTTAACTATACATCTGTTTCATTCATGTTAAAACAAAATGGAATTTTAATTTAAAAAATTAGAATACTATATATTTTTTACATTAAAATTCTAGCATTTGCAAACATGAATAGTTTATTAATAATAAATATAATAGTTATTGTCTTGTTAACAAACAAAACATTTGCTGAGGAGGAGAATACAAGTGAAGAATCCGAGTATAACGAAGAGACGACTACAACGACTACAACAAGAGATGTAGCGGCGCTTTGGGCTAAGGTTTGGAATAATTCAAAGCCAGCTGAAAATATAACTAAAGATAAATATGGTAATCTAAATATGTACTAGATTGCAAAATTTAGTTTAATTAAATATTAATATATTTTTACTTTAGTAAATTATTTAGTAATAGTATTTTTCGATTAATGTTTTGTCACTGCTAATTTTGTTTTACTATTTTACATATAATTTAATGTAAATTATTAAATAGCAAATATTTTAGCTTTAAAATAACATAACAACTTTTTGTTATTTTAAGAATATATATTTATTATTATTTTTATTTATTCAGCTTTGCATAAAAATATTTTATGACATATTTTTATTTATTTATGCGATTTTATTTTTAAAAAATAACCTACACACATTTAAAAATAAGTTAGAAAATATAATAGCTAGAGGTAAAATATCAAATTATATTATAAAATCTTTACATAAAATCAATTAAAGTTATTGAAAAATTTTTAGATTATTATTTTTTTATTTAACAAATTTTAGTTAGATCCTGTTATTTTTAAACTATAGAAACAGGATGTCTGAACTTATAATTTATAATTAAAAAATTCAATAATGATATTCTTACAATGATATGTGATCTATTCAATAACAGTCTAGATAAAAATTATTCTTCTAACTATAAACAATAATGCACTAGGCTACATTTTGTTTCCAGACTTCCAACTTAAATTACAGACAAACTAAGTGAGATATTTTAATTATTTTTTTACTAACATATAAATATATTGAAACAGAATTAATAATTCAATGAAATGTTTATATAAACAATTTTCTTGTGACGGGAAATGATATTTAAAATATATAAACACGATTTTCATATTGTTATACCAGAATACCCAGATATAAAGTGGGGTCTATTTAAAAGCTATTTTAATTTAGTACAGTTTACTTAAAGAAAACTTCTGGGTACTTTGATATAAACGTTTTAATAGATTTACAACTGTAATTTATATACAACAATAAATCTAATAAATCTCAGATATAAAAAATTCAAAAACTATTTAAATTTTATTTAAACACTAGACTATTTTGCGTAATTAATTTAACTAATTAGAGTTTAACATTAGCAAAATTTATTTTATTAAATATACAATAGTTTTGTAAATTTATTCAAATAATTAAATATTTCAAAAATATATTAATTAAATTAATTAAAATCTGAGATCTAAAAAGGCAGAAATCTTTTTAAAAATTTACAAATTTTTCTCTAGCATTTAATTTGTAAAAAGATACATCTCACCTAATTTGCATGCTCTTTAGATTTAAAATCAAAATAAAAATTTGTCCATAAATTAATTTTAAATCAATTTAAACTTTAATTAAGCCAGATTAAATAGCACATAAAAAATAAGTTATTTTTAAGGCTTTTCAAACATTAAAAAAATCTCTCCCATAATCTCTCTGGATCAATTTTCTCAATCTCTGATTAAAATGCAAACAAATTTAAATAGGTTATAGCAAACAAGTAGAGGATAACAAATTACGGACCAAGGACGCCAAATTCATAAAGGACGTGCAGGCAAAAAAATTCGAAAAAGATTTTAAAACCGTCGAAAAAAAAGTTGAGACTGTCGTTAATAAGACCTATCATTCGATTTTTGACCCGTTCCAATCAGCCAGAGATTCGGCTAGAGCATTAATTTCCGAATATAAACGCGATTTCGACAAGGAAGTCAAGACGGTTAAACAATATATTACGCCCTATTTTGAACGGTTTAGAATCAATGTAAAAGACGCGGAGGAGAATGAGTCGACGGCTAAGCCTAACACTAATAGCGCTCCTAAAGTCGTTTCCAAAGCTCTGAATAAAAGCAAAGTTCAAATTAATAAGAAAAAAGTCAAAAGTAGTGCTAAAAGTGACGCTAAAAAGGAAGATGCTAGTTTGAGTCCGAATACTAAATTAGATCAAGCTGATAAAAATACAGATGTTTAATGCTTGTATATTTTTATATTGCGTAATTTTTGTTTTTGATTAAATCAAACAAAATTTTTAAATATATAATTTTAATGTATTTTTGAATTGAATTAAATTTTTAAATATTAAAAAATTTTAATTATTTATTAAAATATTTTTGTTTCATAAATTTTTTATTGTAAAATAATTCTCTTCTTACTATACATAAATAAATAATAATTGTCTCTAATGCACCAATAATAATATGAACTAGTTTAAATATTAAAAAAATCTTACATAATTTAATATTAAATTTTTAATATTAAAGCTCAAAATGTTTTATTTAGAGTTTTTAAATAAAATTATATTTTCGATTAGTTTATTAATGCTTTAATTTAAATGTAAGATTAATCCTATTTGAATTTAAGTATTTAATTAAAAAACAAGTTCTAATAAAAAATAATATTAATAAAATAAATTATTTTTTGAGTGACATTAAAAAACATTGATTTATTGTCATTAACTCATATGCTATGATTAATATTAGACATTTATACAATAATTATTTACTTTTTATAATAAATTATTTAAATTAATTAAAAAAATATTTTGTAGATTTTTAAAATTATCAAAAATATTTTGTAGATTTTTAAAATTATCAAAAATATTTTTTTTATATTATAAAATACTGTTTTTTATATTTAAGATCTTTATGCAATAAATCTATTTAAATAATTTAAATAAATTTAGTACCTTTAGGACAACTAGTTAAAAATAAATTAAAAACTTAGCAATTATAAATTAATATAAATTCAATACAAAAAACAATAATGCGAAATTATATCAAATAAAAATATGTAATCAATTTATAAACAGAGCAACAAATATTTTAATTTAAATATATATTATTGTAAAAATAAATAGCAAACTATAATATAAATCATATATATTATTGATAATTGCCAGAAACTTTATATTTACTTAAACTTGTTATTACAAAAGACAACAACTTGAATATTAAATAAAACATGAAAAAATAATTTGTTGTAATAAATGGCATAAAAGGAAACAAAAAATAAATAAATACAAAAATTAATTTCTCCAGGGGTTTAGAAAATATTCCATATTAGTACCAAGATAGAAATTTTATATGTATTTACTAACTTTTGTTTCGATTAAATTTGTCAAAATAAATAAATAAACATTTTATCAGGGAAACTCTTTAATTTGAAAAAAATTAAGTAAAATATACATGTACAAAACAACATTAAAAAAATTATCATTAATATTTAACTTTAAAATAAACATTATTTTCTAAAAATAATCATTAAATTTGTTTATTAACTAAGAATTTATTTGAAATGTAAAGTAATATATAATTATTTTTAAAAATTAATTTATAAATTGATCTGAGTAAAGATATGTTATTGGGTTGTTTTTTAGTTTGGCTCAATTTGTAAAATTTCTACGTATACTTCAAAAACAATTATTTATAAATAAATAAAAAAATAAAATAAAATAAATATTTCCCTATATATCAAATTATTTATTTAATACTAAAAAATTAATTTAATTTTTAAATAATTTATTTTTTAGAATTAATATATCATTTGAAAATAATTTTATACAAAATCTAAAAAATTAATTTAACTAGTTTCTATTTTTACGAAAAGGAAATAATAAAAATCAATAATTAGATAAAAATTTTAGATATAATACTGTTATAAATTAAAACACTTTAAAACTATTTGAACTTTAAGCTTATTTAAGTCAATTAGATAATATGTTAATTAAAATTATAATAAAATTTAACAAGCATTTAAAGCATAAATTTTTACTACGTTGAAATTACATTTAAATATTTTAAATAAAATGTGTATTAATTATATAAAATACAACTACAATGCGTTATGCAATTTAATACAATTTTGATCTAAATAAGAAATATCTCAATAATTATATAACTAATTAAAAAACTGGTTTTATCTAAAAATCAAAATTCAAGTACATATATACGGCAGTCAATCGGAAACAAAATGACAAAACAATTAGTGTTTGAAAAAACGGGAATTTTTCAAACAATTTAAGTGAAAGTAAAGTAAAAATCAAAAGTTTAATATTAAGTGAAAAAACTTTAAAAACAATTTTTCTTAAAATAAATCAAAATAATAAATATAAATAATTTTATAATAAAATAAAAGTGCTAAAAATTCGTAAAAATGTATAATATATTAACCTTGTTAATATTAATATGTGTAATATATCTAATAAATGCTCAATATTTTGTGCCTTATAAAAATAGACATGATTATGCTCCACATAAATCAATAATGAACTACAGATCTATCAAGCCACAACCGGACTACAATTATAATCCACACCAAAACCGATACAATAATGGATTTAGACTAGTAACAAATATCGAACATAAAAATCAGCCACCAATTTACTACCGCAACAAATATGTACAGTTAAAACCCGATCACCAACACAACTACGAAGACTTTCATGTTCCAAACATAGAAAGCCATAAAACCGAGCTTGATTCAATTGATAAAAATAGTGGTAATGATGAGAATGATGAAAAACATTATTCGAGTGGGTTTAAAGAAGGAGGTATTTAAGTAAATTTTTTTATTATGTACATTTATATACTTATTTGAAATTGCTATATTTAATTAAATTATATTATATTTTGCAATTTATTAGTTATTGCAATTAATATTATTTATTGATTTTTTATAATTAATTGAATTCTAAAAATAAACTATTATTTAGATAAGTATAAATCAAATAAAGATAAAAAAAAATAAAATTAATGTAATGTTAAAAACAAGTCAATATTTAATTAAATGTGCAAACAAAAAATACTTGAGATAAATGTAAGTTAGGGGTGATTCACATATTACGTTCGCACTTGGGGGGAGGGGGGGTGTCGGCCAAAGCGAACTTTTGCGAACGATGGGGAGGGAGGGGGTAGAGACCTTAAGAACGTTCGCATTTAAATAATTTAAGGGATTAATATTTATCAAAGTTAATCTTTTGAGAATAACGTTTTGGTAACAAATTTGAAATAAATATATGACTATATATAACACCACCAGCACTACCACCGGCCCCAGGCTAACATTATATTTACCTTCAACAAAATGACCACTTAAAGCACTATTTCTAAAATTATTGTCGATTTCATGATTTATACGATAGGTTTAATTTTAATTAAATTATTTATTAATATAGTGGTATTTTATTTCTTAGGGGGAGGGGGGGTTAGGGACGTGCAAACGTAATTTTTTAAAATGATACATGCGAACAATTGCGAACATAGAGGGGGGAGGGGGTCTAGATTTCTTAAAAAGTGCGAACGTAATATGTGAATCACCCCTTATAACAACAAGTGCGTTTTAAGATGTTTGAGTTTTGCTATAAACTATTTATTTTATAAATTACTCTAATTTAACATATATATTTAATGTATGTTTTTTATCAAGTTTTTAACGTTAAACTTATCTCAAAACTATTGATAAAACATTTCTTATATGTGAATTAAACATATCGATTTTTATTGCATTAATTTTTTATATAATAGTTTGCGCATTGTTATTTAAATGATAATACAAAAAAACTGGCATATTAGAATAAACTATTTATTTAATTTAACTAGCTAAATTATATCTACAAAATACAATTAAATAAATTAATAATTAAATTAATATAAATTTATTAACAAGCAAACAAAAAGTTTGCAAAATTAGACAAACAACTAGACAGTGGGCACCGGAACGACGAGTTGCACAAAACTGGCAGTTATTACGACAAACAATTGGAAGGGAATAAAGAGCTCGAACACAAGGACTATAAGAATGGTGAGGAGTATTCGCACGACCGAGGTCATGGCTACGTTAAATCATGGTCATGGGACCGGGTTAACAAAAAGAAGGGCAGTAGCGGACAGCATACAAAAAAAGCAGCTGGCTTCTCAAAATCGGATAAGGCGGCAGAGGGCGCAGTGTCGGCAAAGTCAAGCGATAGTCACAATCAAAAAGACTTATCCGCTTTGAAGGGAGAGGCCGGACATTATAAGGCTGGCCATGAAGAGAGTGACTCTAAATCGAGTAATTCCGGAAAATTAGACTATGATCACGAATTTCCGATTTTTGGTTAGAACGTTATTTATTAAATAATTACGTGCTAACCTTCATAATTCAGTTTTGTCAAAATGTTTTTTTATTTGTAAATTAATATCAAATTTTAAAACTGACGTAATTTATATATTTAAATGCGTTTAACCTTGATTACACAATTTTTTATCTAAAATATTTTATTTATAATTTTCCCAATTTTTTTTACCTATTTATTTAGTTGTATTTTATTTTAATATGCTACTTCCTCAATGCAATTTGTTAAATAAAATGTTTTTGTAATAAAATGTTTATTTTTTTTCAATGATAAGATAAAAACGAATTTATTTATTGTATATTTGTCTTTAAAAGGTGTCTGTATTTGAAAGTAATTAAATACAATGTATTTCCGTTACGTTTTTTACATTTCAGTGCAATTATTTAAATACAACAAAAGCTTGAGTTTTATAATCATTAAATATTTTCCTGTTTAAAAATAAAAAAGTTTTTTTAATTTACAAAAATTGTAAACCAAAGTCCAGCAAAAATTTTGTTTTTAAATAAAAATATGTTGATTTTAAATTTAGTTTAACCTGTATAGTTTTAATTAAAAATTAGTTTGAGTTTCAGCATATTAAACATTATTTTAAACTTATTTTATATTAAAAAATTATAATTTATACTATATATAGCTTATATATAGTAATTATTTTATTTTTAATAAAAGTTAAAAATTTAAATTTAGATATCAAATGTACAGGTTTATTTATAATCATGTTACATAACAAATTTATTGTTTGACTTTGGTTTATAGCTTCTTAAAAACTTAATACAATCTCTTCACGACTCACAAGCGTCACATCGTTTACATGACATATGTATCGTTCAAATGCTGATTTCAAACTTTAAACTTATTATAATCTATTAATATATAACCATAAATTGCTTATATAAGCCAAACTGTAAAATACTAAATAAAGTTTTTGATTTAAATTCAATTAAATTTGAATTATTTTGTTTTGTTTATAAAAAACATAATTAAATATTAAAGAAATATTAAATTTTATAATTAAACTGCTTACTTTTTAATTAAAAGACCCCTAGATATATTTACTTTAATGTTTATTATTATATTTTCTTAAATATTTATTAAGTAAACAGATAAAAACTATTGTATTTTTTAATTCATTTAGATTCATTAACAAAAAATCTCAATTTATTGTTATATTTTTGAATAAAAACACTTTAAATCAGTAATAAAATGCAAAACATTTAAGAAATATATAAACCGTTTATCCTAAACAATAAAACATATTTTAAAACATACTTTTAATTATTTACATTTAATATTATTATTAAATTAAAAATAATAAATTTTAAAACTTATTGTAAATACAATTTTTGTGTTTATCATGTGTAATTGTAGGTATGTTTACTGGATGTGCCGCTCTTTAGACGCCCTTGTTAGTTCAATGATGAGACTTGAAGTTAAATTTCTTAGTAAACCAAATATTTCTATGATTGTGTAATATAAAGTGCTCATTCTCAGAAATAGATTTAATTTTTCCTTGTGCATTTTAAGAAGCACTTGTGATCATTAATAAAAGCTTTAGTTTTTATTGTTATTATTTAATTTGCTTTCAAAGACTGAATTACATATTTTGTTTAATGTTGACACCGGCATATTAAAGACTAAAGTATTTGCATGTGAATTGTGCAATAAATTAAATTTTTAGCTTGACAAAATTTGTTTGATTAGGATTAATTGCTAGGCAATATCTAGCTTTGTAAATTATATTGTATTTTAAATGTAAACTCTATTGTTTAAAATTAATTATTTTATTATTTAAAAGAATAGTACAATAAAAACAATAAAAACAAATTTAAATTTAAACAATAAAGGTTTATAATTATAATTTGTTCAAGCGTAGAATTTAGTTGTTTTATATTTAAAATTTGTTAAAATCATACATTTAAAAGGGGGAATTAGCCAAAAATCCCCCTTGGTTTTGAAAATTGGGATTTATCCCCCCTAGCATTTATTCCGCGAAAAAGTACCCCCCCCCTCCGCAAAGTTTTTGGGTTTTTTGCTTAAAATTAAGAAATTTTTCCTAAATTAGTGCTAAATCCGGTTTAAATTCAGTTAATTTAACTAAATTTAGTTTAAATCTAGTTAAATTAGGGAAAATTTCATCCTAAATATATTGGTTTTTTGAAAAATCTCTCCCCTGATTTTTCCTAGGTTTTTAACCAAAATTTTTGGAAAAAGCCCCCCTCTGATCCCCCTGGCTCGTCCGACCTTCTGAATATCTGGTTAAAATAGTGCACATGTTAAATATTTATTATTATTATTTTAAACTAAAGTGTATTTATCCTAAAATATTTCTTATATGAATGTAATTAAAAACAAGTTTTTGCAATATTTAAATTTGAAAATTTTTATTTATTTATTTTAAACATTAATAAATTTAATTAAATTTGGTTATAATATTATTTTTATCACATAATCTAACCATGTAACAATAGTGTCATAATTGAAAAATTAATTAAATAAAATATTTTTGTTGTTCTTTTATTAAAAATAATTACTTTTTTTCGCATTCTTCCACTTTTGGGCCCTAAGGAATAATATGAAATTAAAATTGTTTAATTATAAAAAATTATCTATATAAGTAACTAACACAAATTAATCAATAACAAAACTTTTTAAACAATCTAGTAAATTTTAGATTAAAATATTACACATAGCATGAAAATTTACACTGGAAAAATATTTGAGCAATTAATAATTAAATATAAAAATAAATTTTAATATTTTTGTAAGATCAATTAATTTGAAAATGTAACTTAATATAAAAAGCAAACCTTATATTCTTGGCAAACAAAATCATTTAAATTTTTCATTGCTCGTTTTTGATTAGTTTTACTATGTTTGTCATCAACAAGTATCCAGGGCACATATACATGCGGTGGCATTAAGCCTCTAGTCTCATTACCATGCTTGTACTGAATGTCATTGCCTTGTTTTGTATTGTAGCAAGTTGAAATTAAATTCCAGTTAATTTTTTCGGAATTGCAACACTGAAACAAATTACAAAAAAAATTAATTAAAATAATTATTAATACAAATACAGACTTAAGACAAAAATATTAATTATATAAAAATAAAAATAATAATATATATTATTATTTTATTTAGAGTTTTGTTGTTGTGAGAGCACATATTTAAATTTTAATAAGAATTTCTTACTTTAATCACAACTTTGA
>JAQFXP010001889.1:0-17162 GCA_034693685.1 Belba bartosi
TTATCAAAAAAAATCTTCATGTACCTGCTTTACATAGCACTTGCATCACTTATCTAAATAAAAAGTGGTGCATTCAACTAGATTGTTACGTTTGGCCGGATAACTCCTTTCTTGTTTATAAAAATTATTTGCACAAGTTTAATAAGTTCTATTAATTAAAACTAATTTTTTAAATCTTTAATTTTTGCAAAAAAATTTATACTTATTAATTTAAATATACAAAAGAAAATATTTAACTTATTAAATACTTTTAGCCCTAAAGTTGCCGATTTAAGCAATAGACAAAAAAAACTTCATATAATTTATAATCAAAATAACGTATAAAATAAAACAAAACAGATATTTTTTATAAATATTTATGCATATATTTCATTTAAAATGTGTTATTTTGTAAAATTGCTTGGTTAAAATTTTTATTTTGAAATTCTTCTTAAATGTATTCAAAGCTTATTTTCAATATTATAGTCATTAATAAAAATTTAAGTTTTTGTTTTTAGTCATTTGCATGTTCATTTTATTTTTGATTCGCAATTTGGTTTATATAAATTAGACGTTTAGTTGTCTAAAGCAATGGCAAAAACAAAAATAAAATTATAATTAACTTTTATTACAACTAATAATTAGAGTTAATGATCAAATTTTTTATCGAAGCATCGCTTTTGTGTTCAAAAAAGTCATTTATCACCAAATCATTGGCCCATTATATGCCCCTAAGCCGGCAGTACTTTCCATAAAAATGATGGCAATATTTTGAAACAAATTGTTTTTAATCTATTAATAATTGTATTTATTTAAATTTAAGAATGATTAAATAATGCTTTAAAATTGAAATTAATATTGCCAAAAACTTTTTTTATTATTGATAATGAATGAAGCATGCTAAAAGTAATTTTAATAAATGTTTTAGTCTGAGAATTTGTTTCAGAGTTTACAAAAAAAAACACTTTCATACCGTATTCCCGCGCATACAATTACATGTCTTTATAAATAAATTTTACTATGATTTTAAAAAAGCCAATATGATGTTATTGGCATGCCCATATAAAGTAAGATATACACAATTTTATTTGTTTTAATAATTTTATTATAATTGTTTAAAAATAGCAAAACATAAATATAATTATTAAATTGACAAAATAACTATTATTAATAATTTTAATCACAAATTAATTAACAATATTTTAACTGTTTATGAGCAAAACTAAAATTTAAATTAGAGATTTGTTGTGTTCTTGTAATACAGGGATCGTAAAGGAGGGGAACAGGCAAAAATTCCCCTGATTTTAAAAATTTGAATTTATCTCTCCTCTACGGAAAGGTATCCCCTCAACTTTTTGTGGGCCGCCAAAGGCGGCAGGCAATTATTTCTGTTTTTTGGCCAAAATTTGAAAATTTTTCCTAAATCCGGTTTAAATCCAGTTAATTTAACTAAATTTAATTCAAATTCAGTTTAAATACAGTTTAATTATGTAAAATCTCATTATAAATATATAAATTTTTTAAACGTTTTTAAAAAAATTTCTCCACTGATCCCTCCCTAGGTTTTTGGCCAAAATTTTGAGAAAAATCCTTTCCCTGATTCCCCCTGGATTGCCGACCTTCTCAATCCAGTTGTAATATTTTTAAAAATTATACAATACTTTGAGCTGTTTAATAATTGAATATATGCAGTGATTAAAATATTTTATGTTAATAGTAGAAACATTCATAAAACTGGTTTTATTCCTTACATTTTAACAGCATGCCCAGGAATAATGACTATATGGGCACTATAGAAGATACGGTATAAAATAACTAATTATTTTTTTTGTTTTTATTTAGATTAAATTCTTTTCAAATCTAGTCTAAATTTATTTTAATTTATACAAAACATTAAAGTTTAAAACCAAAAATATATAATACTTTACATATTTTCTCATACATTGCTACAAAGGCAGGTTTGAGAACATCTTTAAAATCATTTTAAAATAATTTGATATAAACTTATTTAATAACTTAATATTAGAAACTAATCGTTCAAATAAACTTTTTATAATGAAACTGTAATAAGCAGGGTGGGGTTACGCATTATTATCAGCACATAAATTATGTTGTGCCTGCTTAAACTAATGTTTTAGAAGTGATAGCAAAAAAATGAAATGTTAGAAAAAATAATAAATAAAAATTGAATAAATCAGCCATACATTCAATAGACCACACATGGATCAAAGTGTCCCGACACAAATATAAAAATGATTTGCTCTTAAAAAATTACTTAATTGATTTTTATTGATGTTTAAATGCTTTTTGATAATAATTAGGTGTAACCAAAGGGGTCTGGGCAGACTATAACCCTGGGAGAAAAAGTTTTTAATAAAAAGTTTTTAAATTCAATTTTAATTGCAATTAAACTTTTTCAAAAAAGTTTCTAACAACAATTCTGGTAAAATTAAAATAAAGTTTTGTCTGCATAAATGTCGGGCGTCTAATTGAAACGTTAATAATCTTGTTAATTGGTTGACGGCAACTAATATTCCTAATAAAATTAAATACATATCTTTAAGGGTTTTTGTCTGCTAGCCTACAAACATAACCAATGCTGTAATTTCGGTTATATTTCTAAGTTTAATATTTATAAGTTTGGAATTAATATTAATGTTTTTAGTTGTAATCTCTAAACTTATTGAACCATTTAAAATTATAATTTCAATTATCAATTTTGATTTTTGAAAATTAAAGTTAAATAAAAGTAAAACTTGAGCCAAATTTTTACGTATAAATTATAATATATAAATTTAAAGCATTTTAAAATTAATTTTAAAATGAGTTTATTTTTATTTTTAATATTAGTATTTTATCAAAGCTTTAGATTTGGGTTTGGCAAAAAAATTTCTAATTTTGAAAATTGACATTGTCACCCCTGGCAAAAATTACTTTTTTAAGTTTTGCCAGCTGGCAACTTCTTTAAGTGTTTTACTAAAATTAGAAAATTTTTCTCAAATTTGTGCTAGATCCAGTTTAAATCCTGTTTAAATTCAACTAAATTTAGTTAAATTGCATTATAATTATATAGGGGTTTAAAAATCTTTCTCTTAACCCCCCCCCCCCCCCCCCATAAATTGGCTACCTGTATGAAAATCTGAATTTTATTTTAAATTAATAGTTTAAAAATATAAAGATAAATAAATGATAGCATCTTTTACGGTAGATATTAATATTACAGACACAATTTATTAATTTGCATAAAAGTTTTAGATTATGGATTAGCTCGGTTTGTTGTATTCATAAATTGAGTTTTATTAAATTATTATTTTAATTCAAAAATATATTTTAACTAAAAGTTTCAGCTATTAATACTATTGTATATTTGTAATGAGTTTTATGTATTAATTGATTTAATAGCTATTTAATAATAGAATAACTTTTGTTAATTGATCACAGCTGTTTTAAGTTTCACAGTTTAAACTGATTGCTGATTAAGTTTACTGTTTATTTAACACCTAAATCTGCAATGTCCTACTCGGCCAGTCTTAAGACATTGCAAATAATATTCTGTTATATTGTAATAAACACTTTTTAAACTCTAAATAATCGCTGAAAAAACTATTCACTTGATTACTCATACCTTAGGAAAATATTTTCTCAGAGTTTAAACTACTTGTTGCTTACTTTTACTCTTTAGTTAACAAGTAAATAAAGTATATCTGCATGGTTCTGCATCTATATAACAAGAGATAAGACTAAGCAGATACACTGTTTTTGTTTAATAAATAATTATTTGTTAATAAACTAATTTTGAATTTTGAATAAATTTCTTTGAACAATTATATCTAAGACATTTTTGAACAATTAATTTGTCTATTAAACAATTAATTAAAATTAAGTTCTATGCATTCTTTAAGGAAACGAAATTAGAAAATTTGCCCTTAAATGCATAAAAACAAATCTCACTCTCTAGGCATAGACTTTTCCAAAATTACAAACAAGCACTATTATGTTTATTTTAATTTTGTGATGGTTTTAAATATTATTTATATTTTATTAGCATGGTGGTGATAAGGTTCACAGTTTAAAAATGTTTATTAAGACATTAACTGTTTATTACACAAATAAAAATAATGCATCTGCATTGCCCCAAGACTGACCAAGTAAGTAATATTAAAATTACTATAAAACTTATCGCCACTCTGTTTATTAGTTCTAATAGCGGTCACTATCTCGTGCGGGTGAGATAGCGCGGACAGCCAATTGGGGGTGGGCTGTATACTCAGATGGGTGGAGCGAAAAGCCTGTTGTTTGGCGAATAGCTCTAATCTGAAGACTTTTCGGGAACGGCTGAACAGTTGCCAACGTTATAGCGACTGCTGAGAAGGCTTCCGAAGTCAAACTTATACTTATTTAACGACTTAATAGCCACCGACGGTACGGATCCACTATTAAGTCTAACACCAATTAAATAAAAGCCTCAAAAAGGCTAAAACACTGAGACTTAGATTAAAATAACTTTATTAAGACTTAAAACAAAAGTAATTAAAAACAATTATATAGTTTCTGTCGGTTGAGACTCCAAGTCTTCCAAACCGAGAGTCAGGCAATCAATTCCAAGACTTCGTCCAACGAAAGTCCGATTGAATCCAAGCCTCGAAAACCAAAACTGTATTAAAAACTGAGTCTAAAGACTAAAAACTAAGACTCCTTTTGAGTCAAACACTAAAGTTAAAATCGTTTAGTCAAGTCTCTGCAAGTCAAGTCTGTCTAAAAACATAATTAATGCCCTTTTTATAGAAAGGCTTACAAGGAATAGATTTTGAGGTTAAAGCCCTTAATAGTCACAAAACAGATTAGGATTAACAGAATCCAGTAGAAAAGAGGATACAAAATAACAAAAGTATTAGAATAAGTCTTTTTGTTGAGCACTACTCGGAATCCGGGTGACTGTCCTCTATGTTCAGGCTCGACAACAAGAAATCGAACCGGGTGGAATCTTCAGCCTGTTTCAGTTCTTATTAAATCTTATATACTTAAAATTGAACAAAATGAGAATCGCGATTCACTCGTAGTAAGTCAATGCATTACGTTATTAAATAAACTTACTTTTAATTGATTTTCGTATATAATATTACTGTATTTCCGCGCATACTTATGCAATGCTTATATAGAGTGAAGCAGACTATATGCCCTTATCCCCGAGGTATACTGACATGCCTTTATAAGTAAGGAATAAAATCAGTTTTATGAATGATTTTAAAATTAATGTAAAATAATAAAAATTTCAAATATCTTAATCACTGAAAGTGTTCAATAATTCAATCAAGGTAATAAATAGTTCAGAGTATAATTTTTAAAGATATTACAATTTCTTATTTGAGTTTGAATTTTACATAAAAACATTTAAAATATTTTTAATCATTTTGTGAAGCGTTGTCGAAACATTTTGTGATTAATATTATTAATTATAGTTATTTTGTCAATTTAATAATTATATTAAAATTTTTCCATTTTTAAACATTTATAATAAAATTATTAAAAAATAATTTTTTTTACCTCACTTTATATAAACATGCTAATAACACCATAACGTCTTTTTTGTAGGTATGGTCTAACTCATTTATAAAGGCATGCAAGTGTATGCGCAGGAGTACGGAGCAATTAATAAAGAAAAAATAGTAATCAAAACAATTTGCATTCAATTGTTTTTTCAAATAGTTTTGAATTAATGGTTTTTTCACTAATTTAGGGTAAAGTCATTCAAATTATAGCAATATATAATAATTAATTATTGCTGTTAATAATATTTGTTTGGATTTCAAACTTTAGAATTTAAAAAAAATGTCTTTAATTTAAAATGATTGTTATGTATGACTCTGCTGATATTAACAAGATAAAAATACTAGTTTATAAAAGTTTAACCCACCAATTTCAAAATTTGCCCACTTATAATTTATACTATAAAATTACATTTGTAATATAGTGTATTATAAAAAAACTAGCAACAAAATGTCTACAAGTTAAATTACTATAATAAAATTTATAGTATAAATCAGACATATTAAACTATTTTATGTTTATGTTTATAGTCATTAAATTAAAGTAAAGTAATGCCTAGTACATTCAATAATGCATATACATTATAATCCGGTTTTAATCACTACAGTGGTGCAATGTAAATTAAGTAATTATATTCAAAGATGATTTAACATTTAACCAATCTATTCTCCATTTGTTGAGTTCAGTGATTTGCATATGCAGTGATTATAGCCGAAATAGGTTGTAATTACATAGAATTACAGAAATAAATATAAAATATTAAAATTAGACAGGCGTTTTTACAGTATTGCAATATTTATATAAAACTTTTCTGATTTGACTTATATTGAGATAAAGTACAAGATATAAAAACTTTAAAATTAAGATATTAGGTACTAAATATATTATTATGATAATATTAGAATTTTACAATGTTATCTTTTCTGCCACCACTGGACTAAATATTTATTTAATTGTTTAGATATATTAATATATTGTATTATAAACATATATTAAAAATAGGCTAGTTGTATATTATTCTTAATCCTTTGTGTTGTAGATTTTACCAATTAAAAATAATATTGTTAAAATTCCCTAAACTTTCTAAAACAAACTTCTAATTAAAAAGATTTTATTATAACTATACTCAATACATAAATTAAAATTATGATAAATTTTTCAATTTTTGTCAAATTTTAAATAAAAAAGTTAAAACATGCAAAGTCAAAAAGGTAAATATGTACAAAAAATAACAAATAATTATAAATTTAATTGCCAAATTTATTTTAAAATTTGAATATTTCACGAAATATCAACTTGGTAATTATGCAAAACGTTTGAAATAGTCAAAATTTGCAACAGGTTACTGTAGACCTGTAATGATAATGATAAATATAGTAGTTGTACAGGTATACTGTATATCTACCAAAATCTGGTGCACAATGGCTCCCTGTCTTTAAAGCAGTAAACTCCTGGAATTTATAAAGCATATACCATATTTTCTCACATATTAGTATTTAAGCTGAAGTATACCATTTTCTTAAAAATCTTTAAATATAATAATTTTATTAAATGAATATATAATTTTTAGTTCATAATTTTATACTTCTAATTTTTCTAATTTTAAGTACATGTAAACATACCCCAAGATAAAAGAAATTAATCCTATATTAAATGTTTATTATATTTATATATTTATCCTCACCCTATATTTATATGTACTAACATATATTAAAATCACTTAATCTGATTACTTATTTATGTTAATTTAAAAAACAATACTAACTCAAACAATAACAGTTAGGATCCAAGTTGTTAGCAACAAATATTTATCATATTGAGGCTCCAAACGCCGTCCCATAGAAAAGCATTATTTATGACTCCAGGCTCCGACTCCAAACTCCAAAAACTTCAGGATTTTATTGCTTTGGAGTCGAGTGCAAAATCCTGGCTCTGCAGACAGCTCTCGAATAGAGACTCGAGTCCCGACCTCTAGAGTAAGCAAAACAAATCGAATTCCACTTTTAGCTCGATTTACATTAGAGACTGAAACAACAGAATCGGTTCAAAATCCGATTTTATTTTTCGATCCGATCGGTTCCAAAATCAAAGAATTCGAAAATATTTGTTTTTACGCATTTATAGGATTTGTTTTCAAATTTTTGCAAATTTTTATTACAAATAAATAGCATTAAAATATTATCTCTATAAAAGAGTCAGATTTTATTAAAAACAGAAACTTTGGTTTTCGATCAAAAACAGAAAATAAAAATTTTTGAATTATCTTAACTTATTTTGATTCATATTTTAAAGCTTAAATATTGCAAGGTTAAGTATTTAATTATCAAGTTAAAGTTTTAAAATTTAACGATTTAATTTGAGATTGCGCAAGGAAGTTTAATTGACATGATATTGCTAATTTGGAGCGAAAACCTAACCAGAGGCATTAGAAAAGAATTTTTAAAAAAAAATATTGGCCAAAGCCTAGGGAATTTCAAGGGAAGAATTTTTTCAAAAACCCATATATTTATGATGAAATTTAACAAATTTAACTGCATTTAAACTGGATTTAGCACTAATTTAGGGGAAATTTCCCAATTTTGGTCAACAAAAATTTGCTGGCTGCCTTCGGCGGACCAAATACTGGGACAATTTTTGGCTAATCCATCTCATAATCCCTGATTCAATATTTGTGATTCTTGTGATTGAATACTATATAAAATTTCGGAATCAGATCACAAATGTCGGATCAGATCGAGAAAAGTCGATTCGATTTCAGTCTTTAATCTACACTTCGATTGACAATCAGATAAAAATTCAAATTCTATTATAAAAATTTAATATTTATTTTATAATTATTAATATTAGACATAAGATGAGACGGATATAAGTTAAACATTAATTCACTAATACCTGTATATATACAGTATATAAACAATAGAAAAAATATTATAATTTAAATTCGTATAAAATATATATATTGTTAAGCATTTAAACGTTAATTGATTTTAAAGTTAAATTCGAGAAAATGTTGACTTAAATCGGTTTTAATTAAAATAAAATAATTAATTCATTATTCAAGCGATTGGATCAAAATCTTAAGAATAATCACTATTTTATCGAAACTTAGAAAACCTTTGACTCATTTACTCTACTCATTGACTCAACTCATTTCAAACTGACTTATCGTTTGGTTCGTTGTCTTCTGAGTCTCGCCTTTTCAGCCTCTCTTTGCTTTAGTTTCTGGAGCTCTTCGGCACTCATTTCAGACCTTTTACGCCATCTATTCATTCGAGCCTTTTGTGCCTCTCTTTGTCTAAATCTCTGCAACTCTTCGGCACTCATTTCAGACCTCTTCCGCCATCTGTTCAGACGAGCCCTTTGTGTCTCTCTTTGCCTCAATTTTTGGAGCTCTTCGGCACTCATTTCAGACCTCTTTCGCCATCGACTTAGTCGTGCCTTTTGTGTCTCTCTTTGTCTTAGTCTTTGCAA
Source organism: Belba bartosi (assembly GCA_034693685.1). NCBI lineage: Eukaryota > Metazoa > Arthropoda > Arachnida > Sarcoptiformes > Damaeidae > Belba > Belba bartosi. The sequence goes on from JAQFXP010001889.1 coordinate 8,998, forward strand.
CTCTTCAGCACTTAATTCAGACCTCTTTCGCCATCGATTCAAACGAGCCTTTTGTGTCTCCGTTTGTCTCAATATCTGAGACTCTTCTGAACTCAATTCAAACCCTTTCCGCCATCTATTCATTCGGGCCTTTTGTGTCTCCAATTGTCTCATTGTCTCCATCTCTTCGGAACACAATTGTTGTGCCATTTGTTGTCTTCTTATTCTCGCCTTTTCGGCCTCTTTCTGCTTAACTCTATCCAACTCTTCGGAACTCATTTCCGACCTCTTTCGCAACCTTCTAAGCCTCGACTTCTCGGCCTCTCTTTGTCTGAATCTAATCAACTCTTCGGCAGTCATTCGGTCAATCATTTCTCGTCTCTTCAATCGATTCCTTTCGGCCTCTCTTTCCCGCACTCTCTCCAACACTTCTGGACTCAACTCCGATCTTCGGATCCGTTTTCTTCTATTCCTTTCCTCCCGTTTCTCATCCATTCTCTCGAAATACGTCTGATTTCTATCCAAACAATTCGAATCAATTTGTGTCTGAAATAATCGATTATTTGCCACTTCTTCAGCGATCTGTTCCGCTATTCCTCGCTTTCCAACTCTTTTTGCTATCGTTTCGAAATAAAATTGAATTAAAAAATTGATTTAAAGCTAAACTCAATTCAAACCTAAATTCAATTCATAACTAAAACTCAATTCAAACCTAAACTCAATTCAAATACAACTCAATTACCACTGATTTGTGAAGATTTTAACGAAAAACAAATGTCTGTTTGAGTGGCAGTTGTCTGGGAATCGGTAAACGTCTTAATCGGAACAATAATATAATTATAGTTCTGTTCTTCACGTCTTATATTGGACTCTATATTAGTGTTGAAATCATGCGAATCGATCGGCACTAGAAATACAAATATATTTAAATAAAATTTAATAAATTTGGTATAAAATTAATTACAAATATATTCTCCGCTTTGATGTGAACCTAAAGTACAAAAATAAGACTTAATTTAAGATTCAATTCAATACAAACACAAATCTGACCTCTATTTCCATAATTGGCATTCATTTTATGCGCAATTCGTTTGGTTTATCACTAATTAAATTGAATTTCAATTATAAATAATTAACAATAAAATTAGTTAATAAACCAATAATTAGTTAATAAAATATAATAATTTAAATATAAATGATTTAACGTAAACGCAAATACAAGTAGCGCAGAAACAAGTCGATACACAAAACCCATTGTAAAAAAATAAATAATTAATTAATAATATTTAAAGACTTAAATTTATAATTTTAATAATTAATTTTAATAAAAAATTATTATATAAATATATAAAAAATTAAAAATTTATAATAAATACAATAGTTTTTTTAAAATTAATTGCATAAGAATTAAATCGACTACGAGTGTATACTGTATGCAATGTATTAAATGTTTTGAAAAATATTTCCCATAAATTATATTACGGGAAAATATAAATTTTTACTTAAATTAATTAAAAATATATATTGTTTTATGTTTATTATGTTTTATTGAATTAAAAATTTAATAAATTGTATTAAAAAAATATAATTTTTGTTTAATTTAATAAACTATATATAAAATATTTTAGGGAAAATATAGTGACGTAAATCATTGTAAGACACAATGATTCACATATATCATGCATTGCGTTATCATTTAATCGAAGCAATAGTTTGCTTTTAAAGTAATTTTAAGCTTAAATTCGTTTTAATTTTGTGCAAAATATAACAATTAAACAGCAATTTAACGTCAATTACACCACAATTAGTGACATTCATAATGTCTGAACAAAAGGTAGACAAAAATAGAAATAATAATATAACTAAATATAACAATTTATATAATTATTTAAAATTGATATAAAACGCAATTAAGACATAATTAATAAAAAACAAAACAAATAAATCTTTAAATAAATTTAAAATTAATTGTTAATTATATAACTTCTGGAATATGTCTTTTAATCAATATCTTTTCAGTTCCTCTTCTGTTCCTTCGCTATGTCTGCGCCTAAAGATTAGCTAAATTTTTGTATAATTAGACTTAATTTTAATAAAAAGAATTAGTTTTTAATTTAATATAAAATTTTTTTTTAATTATATGATCGAATTAGTGAACTAATTGATTGAATACAAATTTTTGTTTCTATTGTTTTAATTTTGTTTTAAAGAAAACAACCAAAGATTGAGAAGGTCGGCCGATTCAGGGGGGGGGGGGAATTAGGGACAAAATTTTTCCCAAAAACGCTCAAAAACCTATATATTTATGATGATATTTTGCCTAAATTAACTGGATTTAAACCGGATTTAGCACCAATTTAAGGAAAATTTTCTAATTTTGAGCAAAAAACCCAAAAAATTTGCCGACCGCCGAAGGCGGCCGACAAAACCTCGAGGGGGGGTACATTTTCTCGGACCAAATGCTTACGGTAATTAAAATTAAGGGAAAATTTTGACTGATACCCCCTTTACAATCCCTGATATTAATATATTAAATTACTATGTTTCAATCTAGTTTAGGCCTTTAACTTAAGCATTTATAGTTATTTTACGTTTTTTTAAAACTTATTTCATATAATCAAGCAAAAATATTAAATTGAATTTACTAATTACGAATTATTTATATTGTTTATAATTTTATTATATTATCCAGTTAAGTTTGCAAAACTTCGTAAATAATTAAAAATAGAATTATTAATTTAGAACACATTTGCATTGACTTGGTTACTGATTAGCAAGTACAAGTATTTGTTATTTATTATATTCAAAACAATTAAAATATTTTAGAATATTCTTCAGAACGACTCCAGTCTATCAGTTGATAAACCTTTGAATGGTTTTAAAACTTAACACAATTAACAGTAACAATGTGTGAAAATAGTTTGGAACTGAACAGGTTAAATTTGAACCAATAAATAATTGTTACTTTAATATAAATAAATTTTTATTATTTTGGAATAAAATACAAATCAGCAACAACTGAACTGTAGTCAAATCTACGGCTTTTCGCTTAAAGTCATTAATTTAAGTAATTTATTGAATCGAAACCAAAATCTAAGTCTAAGTCAACTAAAGACAACCCAATCCTTATTTAATGCTATTGTTGACCAGTTTTGTCAGTTTTCCTATCAATTCATTCAAATCGAGTTGAGATAAGGTTTTAAAAGTGGTTTTAATCGTTTGATTCCAACAATTCTTTACATTCATAGACTGTAATCAAAACGACAATAAATTCAAAATTTAAACCAATATAAGGCGGCAAAACGTCGAGGGGGGGTACCTATTCACGGACCAAATGCTAGGGGGGGGGGTAAATTCAAATTTTTAAAACTAGGGAGGGGGGATTATTGCCTGATCTCTTAATAAAACATAATAATTGTGTCAAAACATGAGATGAAAATCTGGAAACAAATTATTTGTATAATAAAACTGAGAGAAAATTATATATTGATAATAAATCCGATTAATTTCGCAATTAATATAATTGCATTTAAATTATAAAAATTCTTTAATAATTGTAATAATAATAATAATAATTAAGAAAATTTGTAAAAAAAATTTAACAAAACAATTTCCGCTTAAAATTTTAACTAATTATTAGAAATTATTTTTATTATAAAAATAATTAAATTAAATTAAATTCTTAAATAATAAAATTAAATTTTTTACTCTAATTTTTTGTAATTAATAAATTAAATAATTAAAATTTTATAAAATAGATATAATAAATTTTATTTTAGTTTGTTCCTAAACATATCTTGGATTATGTTAAGGAACAAAGGGCAAAGTTCGATTGCAACTTTGACCCGTGGTCGGTCGTACATCACAACCGAGAACTTAGTTCGAAAAACACTCAGCAATATATTGAATTAAATCGGGTAATAGTGATAAACTTTATATATAATTTGCTTTATTATATAATAAAAAAATTAAATTATAATTAAAATTTTTTAAAATAATAATTTAGTAAACTAAACCCTAACAATATCTTTATTAAAAATATAAATACCAAGGATCGAGAAAGTCGGCCGCTCGAGGGGGATCAGGGGAAGGATTTTTCTAAAAACGCTCAAAAACCTTATATATTTATGATAAAATTTTGCCTAATTTAACTGGATTTAACACCAATTTATATAATATTTCCTAATTTTGGCCGAAAAAACTAAAAAATTTGCCGACCGCCGAAGGCGTCAGGTATAAAATCGAGAAGATATCTTTTTGCGGACCAAATGCTAAAGGGGGGGATAAATTCAAATTTTTAAAATTAGGGGATATTTGTCTGATTTCCCTTTACGATTCTTGATAAATATTTTATTTAAATTTAATTTTTTTATTTATTTTTTGAGTAAATTTATTTAATTATTTTTTAAAATATAATAAAGCAAAATTTAAAAATATATAAATATATAAATATATAAATAAATTAATAATATTAATCTATTAGACAAAAAGAGAACTTACTCTTTGCCTTACTGAAAACAATAATTTAAAAGAAGAACTGCAATATTTGAGGCAAAAATTGGCGCAATTACAATCGGATTTGAATTTCCAAATAAACCAATAATTATGACTGGAGTTTATTAAAATATCAATAAATCTATTTTGTTATACTGTATATATATATATTATATATATATATATAATATTAAAATGTACCTATTTTATTTTAAAAATAATATATAAATATTTAAAAAAAATTAATATTAATGAATCTCTTAATAATAATATTGTTATTTAACTATATCAAAATTAAAATTGTGTTAATTTTTCTTATTTTATTTCATTTAATTGTTAATAAACAAACATGTAAAATTTATTTTTATTAAAATTAAAAATTTATTTTAAATGTAATTATTTTTATTTATAAATATATTAATTAATTGCATGTTTTGTTGTTTAAGTTTATAGTTATCAATAACCAAGTTATATTCATTATTTCCAATTTTTATTTTTTCGATATAAAAAAGACAATTTTAACGCAAACTTTGATTTTAATTACAAAATATCAAAACTCCTGAATAATACAAATATTGAAATAAATCTGTTTTATAGCCATTTATGTCCTAAATCCTATAATTACTTTTCGATAATAAGTTTAGTAGCGGTTTTCTAAGAATATCTTAACTCAAAATACATTTACAGATTAATTATATCTATGTTTTACATTTTTAACTTATTATTTATTTAAGTAATTTTATAGCAATTAAATTTTTTTTCAATCAATTTATTTAATCAAATTAGTTATTTTCAAAATTAAACAAGTAAAAGCTAACTAACAAGACAGTGATTATTATAAAATTACTCAAATAAATAATAAATTAAAAATGTAAAACATAGATATAATTAATTTGTAAATGTATTTTGAGTTAAGACATTCTTAGAAAACCGCTACTAAACTTATTATCGGAAAAAAATCTTCATGATTATGAGTCAATATATAGAAAAGGTAATAGATAAGGGAATTAACTCTTAATTAACTTATACTCATTAATGCATTTGTTATTAAAATGTATTTTTAAGAAATAAAAATTTGAAGCCTTTATATATGAATTTTAATAATTGGGGCCTTTATGTTCGGGTATAGCGGCGGTATATTTTCGAAAATTAAAAATCATTAAATTCCAGATATAAGGGCAGACGTTAAATACGGGGCGAAACGGTATATTAAATAAATACTTTTATCTTGTTGATTTAATAAATTACATTTTGAAATATTTATGTTAAAAACAATTATAAATTTAATTGAAAAAATTGTAATTATTTAATATAAAAAACAATTTGTAATTATTTAATTTAGAAACTTTAATTGCTTTTACATTAATTTTATACAGTAATTATTATCAGAGATAAAAGATAAAGATAAAAAATTAAATTGTTATGTATTATACCATTTTTTAAACATACAAAAACAATATATCTGCAAAAGCCTCCAAGATCAGCTTTAAGCAGACATTCAGATCAGCCAAAAATTCCCCCTGATTTTAAAAATTTGAATTTATTTCCCCCCCCCCTCCCCTTTAGCATTTGGATTGCAAAAGGTTAGCCCTCCATTTTTCGGATTTTTTGATCAATATTAGCTAATTTTCCCTAAATTGGTGCTAAATCCGGTTTAACTTCAGTTAAATTAGAAAAATTTTTATCACAAATATATGAGATTTTAAGCGTTTTATAAAACCCCACCCTCCTAAGTTTTTTGCCAAAATTTTTGAAAAAATCCCCTCTCTGATCTCCCCGAAATCGTTTGACTTTCTAAATCTCTGGCTATAAGTCTATGCAGATATATTGTTTTTGTATGATTAGTAAACAGTTAAAGTGTTAATTAATTTTTTATAACTATGAGATGTTGCCACATCTGAATATTAAATACATTAATGTAAAATAAATTTTAAAAATTATATTTTATTTGACATAAATTTTATGAATTAAAATTTTTACTACTTATACTGGAGTAAAAGTTCACCCAGTTAGTACATTGATTTATTCTAAAAGGGAGAAATATAAGTCTATACCAAGGATCGAGAAGATAGACAGATCCAGGGGGGGGGAGGGGAAGGGAGAGGATTTTCCCAAAAACTCTCAAAAACCTATTTTTAATTATAACATATTTTTTAAATTAATAAATTTTGACTAATCAAAACCATATTTATAATAATTGTATATTTTAAATTAAAATACTTTTACAATTTTATATTATTAATATGTTTGCAATTATTACTTAATATATGTTATAATTATAGCGTATATATCAAAAGTTTGAATCGACGTCTAAATGGAAAATGGATGGCGCGATTGATACATATCGTCAACTTGGAGGTTTAGATCCGGAAACCAATCAAATCAAACGGGACAGTAACGGAAAACCATTAATTTCAATTGAATCAACGGCTGTCGATTGGGGAATTAACGGAAAAGTTTTTTCCGAACATTTGAAAGGACTCGAATCCAACAAACAATTTAAAGTAGGAAAACCTTCTCTATTAAACAAAAATGAAGAAGAAATGATAGCTGATGTGCTGATATACAAAGCGCGTGCGGGTTTGCCTTGCACATCAAATTTAATTGTGAAGTAATAGAAAAATTTATATAAATTTTGCAAATAACTATATATATATATATATTAAATTATTCTATTAGTGAAGTCCATGAGTATCTCATTTCATTGAATCCAAACGCAAAACCACCATCTCTTCGATGGGCTCAAAGTTTTGTTCAAAGACATAAAGATAAACTAAACCTGCGTTTAGTTACTTATTTAGACATTAGTCGCGTGAAATTCCCAAAAAGAGAAAACATTGCTTTGTTTTTCGAACTATACTTGCAATCGCTGAGTAAAACTGGTTTGAATATTGAATTATTCGATGATCGCGAAAAACTGAGAAAAGTTATATTTAATTGTGATGAGACTGGAATCAGTTTTAAGACGCAAAAACGTGTATTCGTTGCAGCTCCAAGAGGTGACCGAAAAGTCTATTCAGACCAAACAAACGCGTATAGTGACTACACAACAGTTATGGTGTGTGGTAATGGCTTTGGTAATTAAAATAATTATAATTATTTTATTTATTTTAAGTAAATATAATCTGTTTTAAAGGGGATATATTAAAACCAATGATAATATATCGAAATATGCCCAAGTCTGGAATTCCAAATGAGTATAAAGAATGGGCTGAAGCTCATTATCGATGCTCTCCGACCGGTTGGATAAACAAAGAGTTGTTTATGAATTGGTTAGAAAAAGTGTTTATTCCTGAAGCAAATGCATTAAAACCGGAAGGATATACCGGTCCTATTATATTGCTTTATGACGGACACTCATCCCACATTGGAGATGACGTAGCGAAAATTGGCCGAAAAAATAACTTAATTTTGATTAAGTTTCCAAGTCATTGCAGTCACCTCATTCAACCACTTGATTTGAATTTTTTCGGGCCAATGAAAGCACATTTGAACCGACTGTTGAGAGAGAGATGGCAGGAACATATGCCACTCAATAAAAGAGATTTGTCCTCGCTTCTTCACGATTGTTGGGATTTTGTTCAGCCAAGTTGGATGAGAAAGGCATTCGAAATTCCAGGCATTATAACAGAAGAGGGTTTTAATCAATTCGCAATAACCGACGAACAACTCACAATATCTCTCCCATTTGG
>JAQFXP010001890.1:0-17155 GCA_034693685.1 Belba bartosi
CGCTGAAAATTCTTAACAAGTTTTATGGACAGTACAGCGTATTGTCAATATATTCAAGCTCAAATCAAATTTAATGTCTCAAGGTTAGGCTTCAGATAGGCTTCGCGCTACTTCTTGACATACACTATATCCGTATAGTATATCCGACACACTATAAGTACAGTATATAGAGTATAGACATTATATCCGTACTCTTAGGCCTCTGCCTCTGCCGTCGATTGAATAGCGAAACAAACAAAACAATATCGATGTAAACCAAAACAGATTTATTAAATTCTAAATTGAGTTATATATAGTTTGCAGATCCGAATGCTTCACAACGAACTCGGAAAAGACGTCGTCTCTCACGTCAATCCGGGCCTGTCTTCCTGTGCTTCAAACCCCTCAACCGCTTCTGAATATATCAAACCTTTGTTGACGTTTGCGGCCAATAATATCCCGAAAGACAAACACCAGTCGACGCCTCTCTTTATATTAGGAACGGCAGGAATGCGTCTTTTGCCGACTCAGGCACAGAACGCCATTTTGGATGATCTGAGAACAGACATTCCGAAGAACTTTAGTTTTCTGTTCCCTTCAAATCACGTCGAAGTGATTTCTGGTAAAGAAGAGGGAATTTATTCTTGGATTGCAATCAATTACCTTTTGGGACGGTTTGACCACTCGGTCTCAGGTCTGCCCCAAACCAACATTGAGTTCAATAAGAACCGAATCCGAAGAGCTCAGAGCATCAGTATGTTGGAGATGGGCGGCGCCAGTGTTCAGATCGCGTTTGAGATCACTTCGAACTCTCAGTTCGAACGGTTGGCCAACCGTTACTCTAAGGAAACGCTCAAAGATCTGATATCAGAGTTCAATCTGGGCTGTAGTGAACACGACTCAGACCACAATTACCGTCTATTCGTGACGACATACCTGGGTTTGGGCGCCAACGTCGCGCGTTCTAATTATGTGAATGCATTGATTTCTTCGACAATTCATTCGAATACATATAACACAAGTCTATTGACAAAACAGCACCAGATATATGACCCGTGCCTTTGCATTGATAGCTCCGAAACCGTCAACATAACTGGGCGAACGTCATTCCTATACCATCTGAAAGGGAGCGGAAACTTTGAGTCCTGTCAACTCAAACTAAAGCAGATGTTGGACCCGAGCTCAGAGGCTGGCAGTAAGTGCTCTTCTAATGCCAACTCCAGTTGTCCTTTGACTCAACTCAGGCAAACGGAAGCGCCGTTCGATATCTCAGAATTCTATGGCTTTTCCGAGTTCTGGTATACGACGGAAGACCTGCTGAGACTGGGCGGGCCCTACCGGTACAGCAAGTTTAGGGAATCGGCGTCGAACTGGTGCTCTACCAGTTGGTCCGTAACTCAGGACCGGTTCAAACGGAAACTCTATCCGAACGCCGATAACAACCGACTTCTATACCAATGCTTTAAATCGGTTTGGATTTCAAATGTATTACACGAAGGCTTCCAAATGCCTAAGACGTACACCAAATACAGGTCGGCCTCGACGGTCAACCACCAACAGGTCCAGTGGACGTTAGGCGCTCTGCTCTACAGAACCCGATTTTTTCCGCTCAGAGCTATTGAACAGCAGTTCTCAGGCGTTAGTTATTCGAAAGTGAATTCAACGACCGCTACATATTATATCAATTACTCTTTATTTATATTATGTATGTTTGCAGTCGTTGTATGTATTGTTATTTACTTAAGACATTTGCACCGAATGGTTAACAATAGCACTAATTTTGTGAATAATAATTTAGACACAAAACTGAGTCATCAGAACATCACAAATGCCAACAATAGAAACCATTTATTAATGGAAATGCCGGCCGAAAGCGAGCCCTTAATCGAATCGATAGCTATCGTTAGATGACAATACTTTTCACTTTTTATACAAATAATAGTTTTTTTTTGTTAATTAATTAAAATAAAATCAATTCTATTATAAATTAGATTCAATTAATTCACTATTATTTCTACTCTTTATTCTGAGAATGCGTTTCCAGCCCTTCCTTTAACTTTTTGCGTTCCTCTTCGAGCTTCTCCTCTTGGATCAGAAGTTTGATTATGTCTTTCACTTGATTTGACGACACATTCACGTTCTCCCGACCCAACAGTTCCAACACCTGAAGGAAAACATTTAATTAGATTTAATTGATATGGCGTTGGATTAGTGCGAGGAATGCCTACTTTGACGACGTGTTCGACTTCTATACTCCCGTCGTGATCGGCGTCCATACTGTCCAACACTTCGATAATGCGCTCGAGTTTGGTGTCGTCGCCAATATTTTGCAATCGACTCATCGCACCCAAGAGCTCAGTAATACTGATGACATCATCCCTTTCCTTTCCAATGGCTTTGCCTTCTTTAGACATAATATCAATCTTCTGTTCGAGTGATTCCTTCTTCGACTCCAAATTGGCGAACAGTTTATCCATTTTGTTGACCATTTTGTTCACTTTATTCCTGAGCCGTTGCGCGGCTTTGCTTTCCTTCAGACCCTTTTGTCCGGTTTTGACGGCAATCTCTTCGAACTCCTGAATGTCTTCCTTATAGTCCTTCATCTCTTCCTTCAAGTCCTCCAACTCTTCCTTTTCGATCAAAAGCTGATGTTTTTCTTTAGCGACGTTTTCGAGCGCTTTCTCAATCGAATCGATGTCTTCTTTAGACAATTCCTGTTCTTTCAGTTTCTGTTTCAGTTGAGTCTCCAAATCGATTGCTTTGTCGATAAGGATCTCCTGTTCCCTGAACTTCTGCTGTGCCACCTGTTCCTCCTCTTCCTTATCGAGTTTGATGGCCTCCTCTTCCTTACGGATTAACTCAATTTTGGTCTTATTGTCGATCTTTCCCTCAGTCTCTCCGATCTTATATCGCGCTTCAGTTCCGGCCGAGTCGGGCAGCGACTGAATGGTAGCCTTGAGCTGATCCGCGGCCGCAATGTTTTCGGGCAAATACAGCACTCGGGAGAGGAGTAGCAGAGAGGGCGGGATCTTCTCATTCAGACTCAGTTCCAGCCATTGGGACAGTTGTGAGCGAAGTCTCACTTCGGAAATACCCAGAGCTCTCATACCTCTGGCACGACAGGCCTGAATCAGTTCGGGAACCGTTAGACTGTCGACCCCTTCCTTATCGATCATCTGGTCGTCGGCGTTAAGACTCCTTAACTTCATTCGCAACTGAAATCTCAAGAAATTGTTTGTTCCGATTGGTTGCAGCTCTAAGAGCCGACAGAGCGCCGATAGTTGTGGCCGGGATAGCGAATCCAATGTAATCTCATCTTCGAATAACTTGGAAAAGTTGATTATGTCTTCATTAGAGGCCTGTTCTCCAGTATTTCGAATCTAACGGTTCAATAGAATTAGAGATAAGTCAAAACAAATCCAATCATTTCAATCAATTGGCAATCATTTGAATTACTTTATTGAAAAACTGGGCGAAGTCTTTGGCTTTGTTCGAATGGGTCTCTCCCTTGGCCTGGAGTGACATCTCATCCAAAGTGTTCTGTAAGAACTTAGCCATTTCTAGCTTTAGTTTCAACTCTTTCTTCATTTTTGTTTCCTTTAAAAGACAAACAATTTTGCGATTAATGTAATTCCGATTATAGCGAAAACGGTTGACCTCTGCTGTAGAGGCATACCTGTGCTGAAGAGGTCTGGAAAGTGGACGGAAGCAAATTGGGGAAGAACTTGAGGAATACGGGTAACAAAAATTCCATAAACGGCACAATTATGAAGACCGAGAAGGGAACCAATCGAAAGATGTCTGAAGTGGTCCGGACGAGTTGCCGGTGCTCTCTGCGCGTCAGGTCTTCGCCGTTCAGTACTTTCCAGAGAAGTCTCGAACCGACGCCGACGTCAATGAAGAGAAGTCGGAAGCCATGGTAGTAGTGGACCAACTCATCCCAAACCCGTTTGACAAGACTTCGTTTGGGAGGCATAACAGGTGTCGGCACTTCTGACGCCTTTTCGCGCACATCAGGCGCTGTCACCGAACTCTTCTCGAGCCGTCCGTCCCGTCCCTCTCGACCCTTCTGTTCGAGCCGTTCCTTCTGCTCCTCCCGAAGCGCTTTAACTGTTTGTTCGACTTTCGAAGAATCCTTTTCATACAAAACTCGATTCGAGTGAAACATTCGTCGATTTGTTTGACCGAAATTGAAGTCATTATTGATATTAAAATTCAATTCATTTCTAATAAATATATTATTATTTAAAACATTCAAACATTTAGTCCTTAAATCACTTTTCGAGTTATTAACTCTAATCGGATAACCATTTGAACAAACTTTACATAAATTATAATTAATTTTATTAAAAATTAAAGCATTTGTCGAAAAATATTTATTAATAATTCGTCTATTCGTTGGATATATTAACAGAAATTTATTCGATTTTTTCGATAATATTCGCATAAATTCGTACATATTTTCGGTTAAACTCTTTATAATTAATTTATAATAATCTAAATTCTGATCACAAATCAAATATAATTAAAAATATATTTCAATTAAGTCTAAGTCTAACTGCGAATTGTGGTTAAAATAGTAAAACAAATAAATCATACGATAGAGCAGTGAAAGTGAAGTCAGATTTAATTGGCGTTTAAGTCATGCCATCAATGAATCAATGGATTAATTAATTAATTAATTAATTTCAGGCAATCATTAGATAAGTTTCGAATCACTTTGCAGTCAAACTATGCCTAAGCCTAAGCCTAAGTCTAGGTTATGCTTCCCTTTCGTCTCCACATCTGAACCGTATTTTCTCCCAATTCTTGTGCAATAGTCACACAAACTCTTGTCATTCACTCATATTATTGCAATGAGAGTTAGAGACCGTATTTTGGCCTAATTTCAAAATCCAACCCAACCCTATCTAACCCAACCCAATCCTATCTAACCCAGCCCAACCCAACCCAACCCAATCCGACTTTGCTAATTTAATTAAAACTATCTGAATTTATTGTAAATTATATGTTTTACTGTTTAAGGTTTTACCATTTAAATATTTTTCTACATTAATTTATATTAATTTATTGAATATGTATTTAAAATAGAATTACATTGATTAATTTTTATATTACTTTTGTTATTTACACTCTTTGCTACAAATTACTTGCACTGTTTTTGTTTATAAATTAATTATTTTTGTTTTATAATTATTAATAAGTAAAGAAATTCATTTAAAGTTATACATTTATTGTCGAACAATTATATTACTTATTTACATAACATTAATAATCAACTTAGTGTTGCATATAATAATTATGTATTTTTCTATAACAATTTTTAATTAAATTTTCTCATAAACGTTTCAAAAAGTTTACAAATTTACAACTTTAACTATGATTGATTGGTTTCAATGATAAAACAAACTAGCAAATTTTTTAAATACAAAACATAAATGTCTAATTTTTTCCGGTTAAAATTGCAATCTAGCTCAATTTAAAGAAAATAAAAATTAGTTTGCACTTAAAATAGTTTTATTTATTGATATAAAGACATATATTTAATTTCTACAAAATAATAACAATAATAATAATAATTTAAAAAATCATTACTTTAGGCCAAATTTCAGAAAAGATAGTTTAAAAACTTTTTTAATTCAGTGTGAATATTTTTTTGTCTAACCCTGAATAATTAGCATTTTCAAATCTAACTAGTAAGTTCTTAAAAAAACAAAATTATGTAAATAAAAAACAAATGAAGTAAGATTGAAATAATCTATCGGTAATTAAAAGGCATCAAATTAGTCTATTTATCAAATTATTTAAACTTAGAAACATTTAATCAGTTTAATAAAATTGATCAGTTTGAAAATACCAATATAATTTTTAAATAAAAAGGAAACGATTCTTGATAAATTTACTAATAGTTTGTTTGCAACCCACTAGTTAGAGGCACAATAATCATTGATGCAAATAAAACCCAAGGCCAGAACAGGACAAAACAGGAATAAAATAGGAATTTAAAGATCCATTTGATTGAAGTAACTGTTTATACGATTAGAAATCGAGATTTCTATTACCGAATTTACTCACATTTAATTGCGCGCAACTAACTGCGAATTTCACAGAAGGGGTGCAATTATATTCGAGTATAATTGCAGTTATTTTTCAAATATTTTAGGCTTATATTAAAATTCACATATAATTGCAGTCAAACTCTTTTGACTAAAAAACTGTAACTAAAAGTTGAAAAGTTTTTTAATTCATTTCTCTTTCCTATTATTCGGTGTGCTTTGTGTTTAGATCTAAAATAGTGTTGAATTACAGATAAAATGTCAGAAACATTAGAATTGTCATCAAGTGATGAATCAATTAATGAACAGATAAATACATTAGATATGACTGAAATACAAGAAGTAATGAGTGACAATCAAAGTGAAGACATTTATTCACCGGAAGTGAGCGGTACTAATCAAACCATTTTGATTAGAAAAAAGACAAAAGAGATCCGCAAGTCTTTCACACTCGAAAAGAAACTTAAAGTCATTAAATGGCATAACGAAAACGGAGAGAATAAGACACTGACTGCCCGTGCGTTTCAGACTACTCGTCAAAACGTTCAAAATTGGGTCAAAATGAAAGACATTTTGGAAAAACAATTGAAGAATACGTCGGTTACAGTAAAAAATCGACGAAGAGTTCCTTATCCGCGTAAACCTATTTTTCCTGAAGTTGAACGACAAGTGAGACAATGGTTTGATATTCAAAGAACTAATCGATTAGTCGTCACTTCTGATGGTCTTATATCTAAAGCATTGGAAGTGTTTGCAAAGTCAAAGCCTTCACCAGATGTTGTGTTTAAAGCATCCATTGGATGGCTTCTTCGTTTCTTACAAAGACAAAAACTAACTTCACGAACGGCTACTTCCGTCGGTCAAAAGATACCACAAAATGCAAAAGAAATCAGTTTATTATTTTTTCAAAGAGTAGATGTGTTCCGTCAACAGCAAACTGATCAGAATTTTTCTGTTCTTAATATGGATCAAATGCCAATGTATTTTGACTCTCCGACAAATAGGTCATATGATTACATTGGAAGTAAAACCGTTAGTGTAAAAACTACCGGTTATGAAAAAATACGATTTAGTCTTATGTTGTGCGCTACAAATGATGGGCGGAAGTGTTTGCCGACAATAATATTTAGAGGTTTAAAAGCGGTGCCAAAAAAAGAAAAATTTCCGGTAGGCATTCATATTATGGTTAGTAATAAAGGTTCGGTTAACTCGGATTTAATGGAGGAATGGCGGAAAAAGGTTTTTGGCAAAAGACCCGGGGGGTTATTCCTCAATCATCACATTAAACGTTCAAATGGCCCGAAGTTCCGTACATTACTCGTATTAGACTCGGCGACACCACACAGGAGTATAGCTTTCAAAAAAGCAATGGCGAAGAATAATGACACCGAAGTTCAGATAATACCCGCCGGAATGACACCACTTCTTCAACCCGCAGACCTTTCTTGGAATCGGAGTATTAAGGCTTCGGTTAAGCGTATGTGGTCTGAATGGATGGCTTTACCGAAAGGACCCAATGATATGACTAAATCTGGTTATCTTAAGCGCCTGTCATATTCACTGGTTTCTCAGTGGTGTCTTCAGGCGTGGAAAGATTTGCCGACTAAACAGATCATCGATAGCTTTAAATACTGTAATTTAGGTCCAATAAGAGACGACTCCGCCGTTCATTCAAAACTTAAAAATATTCTAAACATTGAAAGTGAGCCACAAACTGAAGATCCCGAACAATCAGGTCTAACAGATAATGAATCAGATGTCGAAGAAACAGATGAAATAATAGATTATGCCGAAGAGCCCTCACAACAGATCGACAATGAGTTTGAATACCCGATCGATGAGACAGAACTTGATTTTTAATAATGAGATTACTTTTAATTTTGCTTTAAATTTCACTAAAATTATTTCAAACTTTTATATAATTAGCATTAATTGAATGACTATTTGTAAAACAATCAATAAATAAATCATTAATTATAAGATAATATGAGTGCAATTATATGTGAGTTTCACAGAAGGGGTGCAATTGTATTCGAGTACAGTTGCGGTTGTTTTTAACGCAATCAAAATCACTTAAATTCACATTTAGTTGCGCGCAATTAAATGTGAGTAAATTCGGTACTTTAAATAAAACAAACGATAAGTTTATTCTTAATCTAATTCATATTGATACAAAGTACCAAAAATCATAATTAATAAATCATTTAAACTTGAATAATTAAAGTAATTGTCTATTTTATTGATAAAATATAAACTTAACTTAAAAATATACTAAAAGCACAAATTGATAATCAATGAGTCATTTGAAATGACTGAAAGTATTTGTTAATTCAATTAAAATGTATTTTTACAAGTTTTAAGTTAAATTGAAAACAATTTTATTTAAATATGAAGCTTTATACTTGTCACAATAATAACCAATATTTAGTTACAAATACTAAAACTTCGGCAAAATTTTAATATTAGTTTTTTGTCAATTATTTGTAAAAATAACCAAAAATTTCATTTATTATTAATATAATCTAAAATTCATTATATTATCAATTATTGCTAACTAACAGTCAGTAGATTCTGTGGATTATCTGCAGTACTAGAGATCACAGTTTGTTTGACTGTCGGCACAACTAAATCAGTTTTATTATCCCATTTGGCTTCAGATGTGTTGAAATGTGAGGCAAAGTTAGGCAAATGGGTTGGGCTTGAGATGGAGTGTGGCTTCAGATGTGTCTGATTTCTAGAAGTGATTATATATTTGAAGAACTCATAGACAGACCACGAGATAGCCGTTGCGGGCATTGAATACAAAACTCTGGCCTGAAGTCCCTGAAAGTAACCCTTAGGTCCGCAACACTTGTAGATTGTAGTGCCGGCGTTCCAAAGGCCGGTTACACTGTTTTGCTTCGACTTCCGCAACGTTTGCTTCTCCTGTGTATTCAATAGTGTTTTGCAGACATCCAACGGAGTGGTGGCCGCGGCTGCAAACCCACCGGCGATGGCACCGGATATCATGTGAGCTTTGGGACTATAAGCCCTCTCACTATTAGTCAACTCTTGCATAAACTCATAAATTATGAAATGCAAACTCTGAGTCGGAATGTTCATCGAAAGGGATGTGACATAACTCCGATAGAAGGCTCGGAACCCCTCTCTCCTCCAGACGTCGACAAAACATTTGAGAGCACTCTTGTAGGGACTGTTGAACACTTGCATCCTCTGCTTAACCACTTCCGCCGGATTCATCACCGCGTCGTGCAATATAGTGGACAGACATCCGGCGCCGCCTAATATGTAAACACAATTGCAATCAACACCTTATCTACTGTTCAATACAACAACTATTTGATGCAAACCTTGAGCTAAGGGTCGATGAGCGCCCGTCTCTGTTCCGCTCAGCACTCGCTTCATCTTCTCATAGCACGAGTAGTAGAGTGCGTGTGCGGGTCCGGCGCCGACCACCACAGCCGACACGCCTTTGATCGGTCGGAACAGCCCTTCGTGTCTAACCATCTTATAGAGCGCTTCCGGCACTGACCGATACGCGGCCTTCGGGTTCGGGTGAAGGCTTTGCATTCGGGTCTAAGTTTGAGTTATATTATAAACAAATTAATACAAATGTAATCAAAATATTTTGATATTTAATTAATTAATTCAATGATTTTGTTCCATATGTTTCAATCAATTATTCATTTCATCAGTTTTTGCAAATATTTAGTTAACAATTGATTAGAAATTAAATAAAATGAAATAATTTGAACAAAATATAAATTATGATAAGTCTAAGGAAAGAGTCATTATATGCTTACTTTGACAGAGTCGAGAGGATACATGACCACGTGCTCCATCACCCCGGCTATAGCCCCGGCCAACATATGGGTTCGCAAACTACTGGTTGGAAGCGATTCGTACTCCAAGTCTGTCGTCGCAGACATCGCTTCATTTGAATCCATTTTCGATTTGTTTGACTAATACTGTCAAACGATTTGTTAATTTATTTCTATTTTTCTATTTTTCATAACTTTTAGATTTGAATCAATTAATGTTTTATTTCAGTAGAAACCAGAAACAGATATAAAAAATCGGTGGAAACTCATCGAAAAAGTGAAGATATTTGATAGAAATGGCAATAAACCGCAATATTTAGACTATTTTTATACATAACTTAGTCTTAGTTAACAAATATTGTGAAACACATGTCTGCTCTGCCTTTGCCTACAGTTATGCGCAAACTCTCAGTTAAACGATTGAAGTTAAAGCGCAATACGGATTGAATGAATTGATTGTCGATTATTGTCGAATATTTTAATAGTTTTAATTCAATTCAGTTAACATTCAATCTATTAGATCTATTAAGATATTCTAATTAAATGCGTTTTGATTTAATATCAATATATAGGCATACAATTTTGATATATTATATATAAGAATTTGAATGTGCAGGTATATTCTAGTTTGATTATTTTATTTTTTATTTAAAATGAACTTAAGTGAAAATTCAAATACAGGTACAGGTAGTCTCGAATTGAACAGGATTATTATAATACGTAATAATTATTGTTTTATTGTAATCTCATAAATCTAACGGTTAGATTCTAACAGTGTCTGACATTTTTGATTTCAAAATATGATAGTACTTATGATTTATATCAAAATTGAAAATATGTTAGACTTTGCGTTAATTAATTAGTTTAAACATAACTTTTTACTGATTTTTGTATTAATATTACAAAAGTTGGTAAAAACTTTTTAACATAAATTAATGACATTTAATATTCAGCTGTATTTCAAAGGGAAGTTGTTTTGACGCATAAAGAAGTGAAACAGAAATTCAAAGTTTCCTTCAAATCATTCTCTAGAGATAATTATCGACCGATTATCGACTAGCGATACAATTACTGTAAATCCTTGAAATAATTTTAATTGTTTATTTAAACCCATTACGTAATGTCTGTTTAATTGGTTAACTGTTTAATTAAAAACTCTTTACATCTAATTATTGAATGAACTAAACACTAGAATTTGGCTGAATTTAGTAAATTATGAATCATATCTGAATTAACAAATTAAATTAAAAGTTTGTTTTAGTATAAAAACGGCAATTGTTTTAATGCTATCTTTAAATTATTTTGTTTGCAATTAAATATATTAGCCATTTAAATATTTTGGACAATTAAATAATTCATTTTCTATTAGCTTACACTTTAATAAAGTGAATAATAGGAAAAATTAATTGCAAATAATTAAACTATTAATTATTGAACTTTTTAGTAACAGCTTTTTATAAGCAGACAAATGCAGTCTTTTAATATACTAAACAATTTGTTAAAATCAAGATTTAAATTATGTATTTTTAAATTTTAGATTTAAAGTTTTAAAAATTAAAGTGTTTTTGACGAAAGATATAAAAATAAAATTTTATTTTAATTTTCAAAAATTTAGTATTGATTAATATATATTTAACTCATAGACTAAAAGTAATGTTTGTCGGCTGGAGAACAGACTAAACTAAAGATTTCGAACGTATTTCTAATTTTATAAATAAAGACTGCTTTTTATGTTTTTCCCTTTTTATTAAAAGATTCGCGCGATGATGACTGGTGTTTTACGAAGTTGAATCAAGATTTAAACCTTAAATATTAAAACTGCAAATTGTCTTAAAAATATATCGACAATTTTCTAGAAATGAATATTAGAAATAAATGAATTTTGTAAATTTATTAAAAAATATATAAGTAAATAGAAGTGAATTAAACAGAAATTAACAAAAATGATTGAATGTCTTAAAAATATCTTTAATAAAAATTTAATTCTTCGAAACAAATATAGAAATAAATGAATTTTGTAAATTTATTAAAAAATATATAAGTAAATATAATAGAAGTGAATTAAACAGAAATTAACAAAAATGATTGAATGTCTTAAAAATATCTTATTTAATAAAAATTTAATTCTTCTAAACAAATATAAAAATGAATGAATGTTGTAGATTTATTAGAAATATAAATAAATAAATTTAAAAATAAAAAAGAATAAAAATGAAAATTCAAAAATAGAATTAAATTAAAACATTTTCAAAATTTCTTTGCTAAAAAACAAAATTAATACCCGTAACCTAAGCAATGACAATCTCATTATAAGTAAAGAAATGTACTAATAAATTGAGTATTAATAGATATCTAACTCTCAAAATTCCGTTGCTAATAAACAGAAATCATACCGGCACTATCACCAATGATAATCCCATTACAAATAAAGAGAATTGGTAGTAAAAATTATTAAACACTACCAATCCCAAAATGGTGAAACAATTTCTCCGAAAATGTATTAAAAACTAGTCATGTATTTTCAGACTTGTTGGCAACATGTGGACTAGAAAACGGTCCCCAACAGTAATGCTTTTATATGTACAGACTTGTTGGCAACATGAGTTAAGCCAAGGCTAGTACCAAATACTAAAGTGATATCAGCCGAGTGTTAGATTGGTATAGAACAGCAGATTAGAAGCAATACTATTGGTTAACACTAACACAAACAATAAAAATAGGGACCGTTTTCTAGTGCCACATGTTGCCAACAAGTCTGGTCATATATCAATATAATAAAATTCGATAACTTTAACATATTTGATATTAAAAAATTCGAAATTAATATTTTTTACTTTAATAATTTGCAAATTTATTTAGCCCAAAGCCAACCTTTGTATCCAAAATAAAAAGTTCCAAATTTAACTCTAAAATTGCATCATTATTCATGAGTAAGTCTATGACAAAAGGGGATTTTTATAGTCATGGTACCCTCTTAGACGAAGGTCCCTCCTATAATAATAATTAATAATTATTATTATAATTATTAATTATAGTTAAATTAATGAAAATATAAATTATTATAAAAGCAAAATACAAAAATAGTAAAAACGAAAATATAAAGTCGATAATAGTAAAATCGAAAATATAAAGTGGATAATAGTAAAATCGAAAATATAAAGTGGATAATAGTAAAATCGAAAATATAAAGCCGAAAATAGTAAAAACAAAAATATAAAGTCGATAATAGTAAAATCGAAAATATAAAGCCGAAAATAGTAAAAACAAAAATATAAAGTCGATAATAGTAAAATCGAAAATATAAAGTTAAAAATAACAGGCAAAGTTTTACAGATGATAATGTTTTGAAATATTTTTATTGTTTAGTAAATATCAACTTATTAAATAAAATTTTAATTGATATATAAAGGGAAGTTCTGTCTGAGCGCTCAACGATAATTTTTAAAACTTTGATAAGTTTTTTAAAATTTAACAATTATGTTAAATTATTGTTTAATTTTTTAATATAATAAAATTGATCTAAGTTTAGTGTAGATTTAATTTTTGTATTATATTATTTTAAATTTTACTATGCTCAAATTTATCTTTTCAATTTTAATATTTTTGATTTTAAATTCTCTATCTTATTATTTTCGACTTTATATTTTCAATTGTACTAGTTACGATTTTATATTTTCGATTTTACTATTTTCGACTTTATATTTTCGATTTTAATATTTTTGTATTTTACTTTTATAATAATTTATATTTTTATTATTTTAGACATAATTAGTATTATAAGAGGGACCTTCGTCTAGGAGGGTACCATGACTACCAAAACCCCCTTTTGTCATAGGCTTATTCATGAGTGAAAGTTTTTATTAATCGAAAAATTAATTGATTTTTATAATTCAGTTTTTTGTCTGGAATATGAACCGAAAGCGTTAGAACTTCGAAAACATAGAAAAAGACTAAAATATATAAATTATATGATATTATATCGGTATTACTTTCATTCATTCATACAGTTATTAATGGAAAGCATAGAGAGAGAGAGAGGGGGGAGGGAGAGGGAGCAGAGAGCAGAGAGGGGACAAAAAGGGTGAAATAGGGGGCAAAAGAGTGCGTAACGTAATTGAGAGAGCGATGAATGAAACGAGTGTTGAATTGATTAGATTATCGACTCTTTGAACAGTTGGTCACCGAATGATGAGTGCAATCGAGTCGAGCATATGTTGCCATTTGTCGACATTTAAACTGAATTATGGTTTGCATTCGTATCGACTCATATACAGACAATTCATTGCCGTAACCAATGATGAGTCGAGAAGACGGAAGGTTTGGCTTTGTTTACAACTATTGCCAACACTTGTAATGATTGAAACTCAAAGACTAATGCAATCTTCGGTTCTCTCCTCCCGTTCTCTTAGGCCCGGAACTGCATTTGCTTCACGTGTCGCCAATCCGTTTCTCGACTCCATTCATGTCTTTATTGCGTATTCTTCGGCTGTTTTACGGGCCGTCATATTCACGAACATTCAGTCGCTATGAATCATAAATTGGGTTAATATTGAATAATTAGTATTAATTAGTATTAATTGAGTTGTTATTCAAATGGGATCTTTATATCTCTATATATCTCTATATAACAGCTATGGATCTCTCGTATGGAATCGTTTACTGCTTTACGTGTGAAGACTATATGCACGACAAGGACTTCGAGACAATTGCCAGAAAGCAGAGGCACAGAGCGGCCAAAGTGAGTGGCGTTCGTTGTGCACAGTATTACACGTGGGAACCGACCTCTCAAGAGCTCCAAGTCCTCAAAGACAACCCTCAGAGGAAACGCATTTCCGAGAACTCACACATCGGTTCGTAACCCGTATTCTACCCTTCCTTTCGAACATCTGTGCCCTTTGTTTTGATTGGATTTAATTTTGTTTGAATCAGGACTGCGAGGGCTCATCAATCTCGGGAACACCTGTTTCATGAACTGTATAGTTCAGGCCTTAACCCACACTCCACTACTTCGCGACTACTTTCTGGCCGACCGTCACGTCTGTCAGTTCGAGTCCGACCCCTCTATGTGTTTGGTCTGCGAAATGGCTCGACTTTTCCAAGAGGTATGACTTAAACGCAGTTTTAAATCGATTTAATATAATTAGTGTTATGTCTGACCAACAGTTCTATTCGGGTAAGAGTTCGCCACACATTCCCTACAAGTTATTGCATTTGGTTTGGACTCACGCCAGACATTTGGCCGGTTATGAGCAACAGGACGCACACGAGTTCTTTATTGCAACTCTCGATGTTCTGCACCGGCATTGCAAAGGTCTTACAGTTTATGACATATTGTGCTAATTGTCTGACAATTAATTGCATTGAAGGCACGAATGGGCCGACGAGTAGTAGCCCTCATCACTGCAATTGCATTATTGACCAGATATTCACCGGAAGCCTCCAGTCGGACGTCGTGTGCCAGTCCTGCCAGTGCGCAAACATTGGTTGGTTTTAAATGAGAAAATTTAATAAAATGTTTGAACTCTTCGACAGAGGCGTCAGTTCAGTTGAGGATCCGATTTGGGACTTCAGTCTGGATTTGGGTCCATCTCTTCATATGCGTCAACAAAGAGCCGCTTCTTCTGCCCAAACGGTTTGCGACGAATCGGAACCAAAATCACTCATTGATTGTTTGGAGCGATTCACTCGACCCGAGCATTTGGGCAGTTCTGCTAAAATTAAATGTAGTTCCTGTCAGAGCTATCAGGAGTCGACTAAACAGCTGTCCCTCAAAAAGTTGCCGGTCGTCGCCAGCTTTCACCTCAAAGTACGTCTCAATTGGTTTTGATTTGATTTGATTGTGTGTTTGACCCGAATTTACAACAATTACAGCGTTTTGAGCACTCGAGTCGATTCCATAAGAAGATCTCAAGTTTTATATCTTTTCCCCAATACCTCGATATGACTCCATTCATGGCTTCGAAAATTGGTTGTAAATCGGGTTCTATTGACGGCTCTAATGCCAACTCTTATATGAATGGAGTTTCGAATAATGACAACAAGTGAGTAATGAGTCAACTCTTACAGTATGACGAATACACGACAACATTGCTGTTTAGGTACTGTTTGTTCGCAGTGGTGAACCACTCGGGAACAATTGAGACGGGCCACTATACAGCCTTCATCCGCCAGCACCGGGACCAGTGGTTCAAATGCGACGATCATCTGATAATGCGCGCCAGTGTTGAGGAAGTGCTCGACAGCGAAGGGTTTGTCGTTTTGTTTTGTTTTGTCTTAAAGGCCAACAATAGTCAATAGTCTAACCAATTGTTTGGTTTCAGGTATTTGCTGTTCTATCACAAACAGATTCTCGAATACGAATAGTCTGTTTGTTTGGTCGCCGACACAACTAGTGATAAGATTTCTAAACAGTATTTTTGCTCAACATTATTGTCAAACAATTATTAATTTATTGAACCTTTTTTACAATTTATCAATCATTGATACGAATGCGCGTATAATCATGAAATCCAATTAATTTTTGTCACAAAAATCTTTTTTAAATTATTTATTTAAATGGAATGAAATTTTAAATTTATATTTCTATTAATTAATATAAAAAGTTTGTTAAAATTTATTTCTAATCATGAGTTTAGACTTAAATTATATAAAACTTTTAAAATTTTATTTAAAATTTGGATATTATTGTATAAAAAGAAACGAAGAGATGAATCGAATCTCTTTTAACAATTGTGATAGAGTTGAGAATTATGTGATAAAATTATTTATGAATTTTTTGATTAAATTCTAATTTAAATCAATTGATATTCTGATTGTTTTTATTTACCGGTAATTAAATTTTGAAAACTAAGAAACTATATGTTGTGCTGAATATAGTCGTCAAAACAAATTAAGTTGTTTAAATTAAAACAAACATGTTCATTTAATTTAACTTAAAGTCTCAATTCTTGCAATGAGAGCATCAAAATATAATTTAATATATTTTGTAATTTTTTAAATTGAAATTGTACCTTGCTTATGTGTATTCAAATATACGTATAGTGTGTTGTTTGCTTTAAAAATAATATCACTTTATATTAAATCTGTATAACTTGAATAATTCACGATTTTTTAATAGCATGTTCAAATTCCAAAACAAATTTTAATACTATTTTGTAATATAATCAGAAGTTTTCGTTTTCATTCCAAAATAGCTTTATCCTCTCAGTTAATCCCCCGGTACTATCTTAACTTAAATAATATCAGAGTGTAAAAAATTTAACTTGATTGTTATATACTTAATCTTGAAATCCTTAAACT
>JAQFXP010001891.1:0-17145 GCA_034693685.1 Belba bartosi
GATTCTCATTTTGGACGATAGACACTGAGGTGATCCTCATTCTGGATAAAGTGATCCTCAATAAAAATTAACTGTAACATTCTTTTCATTAGATGTGTTTCACTATCAAAAAAGTGAGTTCAATGTCAAACACAATATATAGTCCTTCAATAAAGTCGTATAACCGGAAAGAAGAGCTTTTTGCAGGAAATTCAATATTCATGTTAATTATGAGTCGCACTTGAATTTCCAAAACAAACGGTGCCTCAGACTCAAGGCTCAAGACTTTAGGAATTGTATATTCTTCAGATCATATTTCTCTGAATAAGTTGAACTCGACTTCGAGTATATTTTGAAACATTGAGTATTAGTTTGAAAATAAATTATTTGATATTTTAATATAAGATAATGTTTGAAAAACTGGTCACTAATGCAATGCATTTGGAAAGCAATCTGGAGTTTATCACTCGATTAAACTCAAACTTATTTAATAAGTTGAGTCGAACTGGACTTAGAGTGGCAATGGATGCTGGAGTGGAAGTGGTATTCGCAGCACTTGTTACTCATTCTTCACTTTATATTCCATCACATTCTGAGCGCCAATGCGTACGAAAGAGTCGGCATATCGGGGCCGGAGGAGAGAAAGAGAGAGAGAGTGACGGTATTCAATGAATCAGCAAATGTTTGGTTGGAGTTATCAATAACTGAGAGCACGAAAGGCACGGAAGGCACGG
The DNA here is from genome assembly GCA_034693685.1 of Belba bartosi. Classification (NCBI taxonomy): domain Eukaryota; kingdom Metazoa; phylum Arthropoda; class Arachnida; order Sarcoptiformes; family Damaeidae; genus Belba; species Belba bartosi. Next base: position 714 of record JAQFXP010001891.1, read on the forward strand.
CTTTCCGAATGCGAACAACTATTTTGTGCTGAGTTTAAGCCCCTCTCCAGTGGTGGCCCTGTTTTAGTAGCGCTCGATATCAATATATTACTCATACGACAAACGCATTACCATTATTGCCAACCATTTCACCTCTACATCACACCAGCCATCGAACAACATTCTCATACATACTATATATATAATATAATCCAAACCTTATTCCGAGTCTTTCCAGCCATTCGAGCCATTCGTGTGGAAAGAGAGCGCAAAAGGGATTTTAATATTAGTTTTCGGATTCGGTTTAAATTTGCACTGAATTAGACTCAGAATAAAAATTGTGAACAAAGAGTCAAATCTGACAAAACATTTGACGCAAAATATATTTAACACAAAAATTGTTTTTTTTTGTCTATTCTATAAAGAATTTCATTTCTTCAGAGAATTTATTTTTAAAAATATTTATTTTTTATAATTAAATAAAAAAAATGTTTGACATCTTTACCATTTGTGATGAAGTCTTGGGCTTTTTGGAGATCTTTGTCGATGTTATCTTTGAATTGGCTTTTGGTTTGTTTGGAAAAATAAAAAAAGATTATAAGAAAAGCCGTAGTTTTAGTCTAACCCAAAAATAATAAGACATTTAATGTATTTGTCGACACTTACTGACAGACTCTACGATTTCAATTAGCAAAACGCCGTCCGTTAAGTCAGTCGTTAGGTCAACAATACTGCGATTTGAGCCCGAATTTGGTCTCGAGTTTGATAGTGATATCGATTTAGTTAACGTTCCATTGGATCCTCTCCTCTCCAGATAATGGTTGGCCCAATCCGTATAAATCTGTATTAAATCGAAATTAGATTTAAAACTTTTGGCTAAAAAATGCCTTATCTCTAAAAATAGTATTTCAACGAAACAAAAGTATTATTTAACGCTCGACTGAACGCCAATTCATACTTAAATAGTTTAGAATTTATAAATAAGTAATAGAAACAGAGCCAACATTTGTTAGATATTTTTGAAATATTTATTTTCGGAACATTAATGATATTAATTTACAGCATTAGGTATCAAGCTTAAAATAAAACCAAATAAAAAATATCTTTTTTAGCTCTAAATATGAAGAAAATGCTACAAAAATAGAGGAAATTCACATAAAAATATCGAGAAATGCAGAAAACCTTTATAATCGACTGCTTTTGCTTAAGAATATCGAGTGAACACTGAAGTGATTTATAATCCATTGCTTTTCTTCACTGCAATTCTGTTGAGCACAGCGTAAAAAGGAGATTGAAAGTCAGATCTTAATATTCAACTACAACAACAACAACAACAAAAATCTAATGTTTTTGAATTTATTAAATTATCAAATCATTTAAATTCACTCATAAATCACTTGAATTTAAACAAATGTCAAAAAATAAAATCAAAATATAAGCAAAAAATTATTTTAATTAAAATGAAAGTTTACGAAATAAAAAAGTAATCGCAAATAACATAACATAATATTTGCGTCGATTTGTTTGAATATATTTCAGTTAACAGAACACAAAGTTTTTAATTATTGAAAACCTTTTTAAAATCATTTTTCTGTTAATAAGTCAAATAGAGGCAAACCGAAGCAAAAGAGGAGATTGACTGCTCATAAGATTTTGAGTGAATTTTTTGCTCTTCCTTTCCCTCTCCCCTCTCTCTCCTCTGGTCCTTAAGCTCAGCAGTGATGCTATATTTGTCTTCTTGTGGGACATGTGCTGTTCGGCACTGTATGGTAGAGGTGCTGCAAATTTTTTGATATTAGTCTTGATACTGAACTAAGTTTAAATAGAGTAGAGTATAGCACGTGTAGGCTCACTCCGGGAGATAGCTATGGCACGGGTATGGAAATGGATTTGCAATGAGACCAACGCTGCCAACAATGAACGTATGGTAGGAATGGAATGAAAGCTAATGCTAAGCCGAAAGCCAGAGACAGTTTAGTGTAAATGGAAATGAAGACAAAACTTTCTTCCAGTAAATGAAGTAAACAAAACATTATTTTCTTCGGATCCGAGTGTTTGGCATTTGAAGCACAAATAGTTTTCACTGATTTTGAGTACTTCTTCATTGGTTTTTAGCCAAACAAATATTGGGAATAAACTTACTTTAGGCTAATATAAACTGTTTAATGATTTGAGAACATGCGAACTGTCAGACAATTATTGAAATGTAATTCAACTTTTAGATAGAGGACACGATATATAAATTAGAATTATTTTTCAAAATTATTCAACTTATTTATAATGTTGTTATTCTTCATATAAAAGTAATTGAGAAATTAAATTAATAGCACTTATAGTGCAATAGAGGAAAGATATAAAAAAAATGAGATTAGGAGAGAGAGAGAAATGCAGCCGAGACTCACCTCTAATGTCGTTTTTACTCTGACATTACATTCGTGCTCATCATTGCGACCGTAGTTTTGCCTAACAATGGGTAGACCTACTGCTACTCGGCTCTGACCCAACAGCAATGTCATGACTGACTAAACCAATTAAGGTTTGGTCGCTTAAAAACAACACAAAACGACAGTTTATACAAAGCGATAAACTGAGAGCCAGTATTCGTGCGGTTAGTCTCTAAACAAACTTAAACCGCAAACAGAGAGTCACTCAATACGCGAAACAAACTTTTTGGAAGAATAATGAGTTTTAACGAGATATGGCTATTCTGTACTGAAGACATGCGAGTGAAGAACAATTGGTGGAAAAGGCGTCTGATTTAGAAAAACATGATTTGATGGGTTGGAGAGACACCGACAACAACAACATATGCGGAACTGAATTGCAGAAGTAATGAAGTAATGAAGTAATGCGAGGAAGTAGTTAACCAATGGAACCGTCGATAACGAGTTTGTTAAGTGAAATGATGAGTTCGGATCATAGGATATGTGGCTTAAACTGTTACTCTGTTAGTGAGTGTGTGGTTCACTCATTACTCTATTGTATATTATTTCGGTTTAGATAGCAATTTGATTCAAAATTATAGCCCAAAGACGTACTCGTTATTCAAGGACTCTAAAGGAGTTGGAGTTAGAGTTTGGAGGAGGGGATGGATGTGAAACAAGACTTGGCTCGACTCGACTCGCCTCGACTCACGCTAACGACTCAAAAGATTTTCCATTTAATAAATTTCTCGTATATGACCTAATCGTGTGACTCGAGTATGGAATAGATGTGAATGAGTGAAGAGATGTGTTGAGATAGAGATGGGAGGGAGAGGTGAGGCGTGTGTGGATTGGGGAGAGGGAGGGAGAGAGCACTCCAATTGTGTTCAATAAATGTTAGGCTCGACAAGAATCACAACTCATTGAACGAGAGGGAGGGCAGAGAGAGAGCGAGAGAGAGAGAGAGAGCGAGAGAGAGAGAGAGTGTGTGTGAGAGAGAGAGAGAGAGAGAGAGCAGGAGAGAGGAGGATTGGATCGGTATTGATAAGTCTGACTAAGGAGACAACAATAGTGTCTTCATCATTTCCATCATTCGAATTCGTCGCTCATTGTTATGGCATTCGTATAGCCCGGGTATAGCAATTGTATAGCACTGGAACAGTAGTACAGCACATGTTAGCCAATGTGAAGCGTTACAGATGTTGTGAATTATATACAATCAAATGATGAGGAAATCCAATACTCTTTTCAAAGGAGAGATTCAATGCTCTGACGAGAGCTTCGGCTCTCTTTTGTGTAACTCTTAAACACACATTTGATTCTTATCAATACGTATTGTTAATAATGTTCATAATTGTATCATTAAATAAAATATTGAATTATATGATAAATTGCTAATAACTGTATAATGTCTGATACTTACAGTTATATGAATTGCAATAACATTTTTTAACAATTTATTGCTTTTTCTATTTGTATTTGCAATACATGTCGACAAAAATCTATTTGAAGTTAAATACTATTTTTGGCACAAAGGGTAAAGAACTCAAGCCGTTAGACATCATTTGTTAATAATAGGGAATTTATAAATGATGTTCAGCTCAACGCTACTTAACAACACTATTTGGTCAGAAATATTCAAAAATGATTTATTCCGACACAAAAATACCGACATTTTATCACAAAACTAAAGGCATTGATTGATTAACTTTTTAGACTATTCTATAGATAAAAGGTTTAGCCATTCGTTCCTTTTATACAAACATTTCATTTCAAATGTAATTTAACAAAAAAAGAGTCGAATCCGAAGTTCAATAATAAATATACTTCAAACACAATATTTTCTACGCCATTGAGTTTATTATCGAATCATAAAATATAAAATATTTTTTGTCACTTTTAGTCTGTAATGCATTAAAAAATGTCAAAATAGAAAAAAGTTTACAAATATATTCGATTCATCTAGAAGAAGTCAAATATCTATTTATATTCCAACTCTAATATAGCAATTGATAGCATAGTATTGATAAGATAAAGTGTTTGGGCAACACATGTGAATGAATTGCTCTTTTCTTTCCTATTAACACAAAATAACTCTTTTATTCGACTAAATAGATTGGCATAGATTGGAGAAAAATAAGTTTTGATGAATTCCATGAATTCCAATGGATTGTAAGTCAACGTAACAGTGCGTAAGTCTAATCACCCGGGAATTAAACGATCGAATTGTGCATAAATAGTGAATATAAGCCTTAAAGTGACGGAATTGGGTTTGCATAGCAGTACAGAACCATTTTCTGGTCAAATTCCTTCAATAAGTTTGTGTTGTGAGTCACACACGCATTCAATCGAGTGCTCGCCTGCCTGTGCCTCATGTATATGAATGCCAATTGAAGTGCACTGTACTCTCTCTAAGCCATTGTATCAAATAATTCAAAGCCAAAGCCAGAGCCAAACGGGAGAAATGAAATGAAATTGAATGACTCAACCGGAGAGGGAAAGAGAGCGCGAGAGGAGAGATAGGATGCGTCGATGGGATCGGAGAAAGTCGAGACCAAAAGTGAAAATAGAAAATATATACACTTTGGGGGAAGTTATGAATAGCGTTGTTAAGACTTGCATCGAGTTTCACACACTTTAGATATTCTATGTCTTGATATTCATATTTTGTCTCATCTATAACAAAAAATTGTTGTTATACTGTATAATACGTCTTCCGTAAATCTTAAAATATTAAAAATTAACTATCTTAGTTGGTTAATTAAGTATAAAATAAACCTAAACTAAGTCAAAAATTCTGATTCGAATTACTATTTACTCATTTGAGTTATTATTTTTAAAGTTATTACTTTATTTAACATCTAAAACAGTTTGAAATGCAAATTATTGACAACAATTGGATTGTTTGCAACGTTAAGCGCAAATAAGGAGCGATTGAGTCAGTGAATGGTAGCGCAAAATAAGAGGTTCGAGAGATAGGTTGGGAGAGAAGGAGATTACGTGATGGGTCTTTAATTGGTTCAAAATTGACAATTTTCTCATCTGATTGACCGAATAATATTTTGTAGAAAAAAGAATAACATTATCTCTGCAAGGATTTTGATGTCAGTATTTGTTATGAATATTATTTTTGCACAAATTTACACGAAATAGAAACACAGAATGTCTTCAGAAAAAGGCATAGATTTAGTGGTGAATTATTATCCGATCGGGAATTCTATTGTTAGATGATTAGCAGCAAAGACAAGGACTTGTATCTCATTGATGGCCACAATAGCATAAGCAGAATGAGATCAATAACGCGAAAGAATATGCCTTTTCTTTCTCTAACTTATATAATAGACATCAATAGTGGATATGCGAAGAGTTGGGCCGAAACTCATCCGTCTTTCGTCTCACTCATCATCATCTCTCTCTCTTTTTCTCTCTCCTGCTCTCCTGCTCTCTCTCTTTCTCTTTCTCTCTCCTGCTCTCTCTCTCTCTCTCTCTCTCTCTCTCTCTCTCTCTTCGCTTCAGTTCACACAATATAAGAGTTATTGGAGTGAAGACTGAAGACGGAGAATGAGAAATGAATTAGAAATGAATGGAAAAGGAATTCAGTTTTGCTTCCAATCCTTCCCTTAAGTACTGATTTTGCTCTTATTTATTAAACCGATGACATTGAATGGCATTGAATATCAAGTCCACTAATCGTTAACCAGAGCTGGCCTTCAAGTTAAATACGAAAGTTCTTTAGCCCTAAGTCCCAAACAAATGAATAATTTGTATTTTATTTTTTAATTGAAGCGATTATTTGCGAACAAGTTTATCTGATGACTATCTTAAATGATTTTTCTTCTTCATTCACCTCTTTCTTGAATAGCTTTAATTAGCATTTAATATAAATTGCTATTGAATTAGAAAATTATTTATTTTTAAATATCTTTAGATAATTATATAATCAAGTTTTTACGCTTTAATCTAACAATTTATGGTATAGTTGTTATTGGGTTCGGTTGGGGTCAACAAAAAATACTTTCAATTAAATAGAGACTGAGAGACACAGCGGGTAATCATTTCAAAGACTATACTTTGCACTCAAAACACTTAATAATATTAATTCTAAAAACTTCCTCAAAAATAATAAAAGATTAGAATGTTTTACACGAATATTAATTTAAATACACAAAAGTTGTTCGTTTAGTTTAGTCTGAATTTTTCCCAAACATAACATTATTTCCTTAAACTAATTAACAATAGCAACGGTTTTTCTTAAAATTTTCGATATTTTCATAATTTTGTTAATATTTTTATTTCTATGCAATCAAAAATAAAATAAAATATTTTCTTATTATTAAAATTTTCTTTTTTTTTCTGTATTATTCTCACAGTAATAGTCAGTTTTACAAATTTTAACAATTTAGCATGTACACTATTCAAACTTATTTTTACGGCAGTATTCGCTGTATTTGAATTCTCGATTATTTTTTCTCATTTCTTATGAATATATTTCTTCTTATTATTTATTAGTAACAAAAATTTCTGATACCGTAAGACGTTTTCATTATTATTATTAATGCGTTTGAAATTCAAATACGAATTTTTGTTTTGAAGTCAAAATTCTCGCAAAAATTAATTTCTAAGTTTGAAAAATAAAAACCAAATGTGAAAAAAGGAATCTAAATATTGATTCAAATATTTCTAAATTATTCATTCATTTACGGAAACATTTCTGAAAACTCGACATTCATTAAAGTTTGCGATGATTTATAGTTTATGTCTTTTCTCTTTTTATATGCATATAAGAAGACATTAGAGTATTATAATATAAATTTCAATTGTCTTTAGTTTTATTATTTCAATTCTTTGTTCCACATCTGTGTGTAATATCAGCTTTTCGTACAATTCCTTCACTCAGTCCTCAAATACAACAACAATAACAACATTTCGATAACAATGACTGAAAGGAAATAAACTAATTGTTTATACGTTTCAATTGAGGCAATGAAACGAAAATTAGGATCAAATCAATTATTCAAAACAGTTTTCTCTTCACATACTCGCACAGTAAGACAATATGCAATTGTTTCGTAAATGTAAAGCTATTTATGTGAAAGTCTATCCCCAACTCTGCCCGTATTCCCAACCCTAACCCCTGTAATGCAATTGTAGTGTCGGTCAAGTGATGCACAGATGCACAGGAAAGTAGTCTTTTGGCTATACAAGTGAGTCGAACGACTCAAATCTGAGGGGAAATCAGTCCAGTTTTGTTGCCAATGAAAACTGTTTACAGTTCTTCGACTATCTTTTCAATGCCTAACGTCTTCTTCAATGTCAATGTCTATTACTTTGATTTAGAGTCGAGACAACTGCCAAATATTGACCCAAAACCCGCTTCTTCTCAACAATAGGTTAATCATATCGTAAGACATACTAAATATCAGTTATTCTTTTGGTTTGCAAAACAATAAGATTGACTCAAAGATACAACAAATCCTAATCTAATGTCAGTCAGGGTTTGCTCACAAAAATGTTCACTAAGTTGTGAACTTAGGTCTGCATTGAATGTTCTGAGCTCTACCTGTTCTGTAGAGTGGGAAAGGCTCTAAGGAATTACATCAAATATTCTTTACATTCTGTATAGAATAGTATTCTGAAAAACCTTAATTAAAGAATTTTTAATTATAAAAACAAACAATTTAATTAATTTAAAAGCACTCGTATTAAACAAACATTACATTTCATTCATTTGCGAGAATTTCTATTTAAAAACAAACCGTTCAATGAAAGACAAATTAAGTATAATTTTGTGTCAATTTATGTTAGGATTATGTGTGTCAGTAGTAATTAATTATTATTTCAATTTTAGGTTTTTGTAGACAAATAAATGTTTTTTATAAATAGGAGTAAAATTGAAAATTTGTTTGAATGTGTCTTTGTATAGAATCCCTAATGGAATATAAAACAAATTTGAGAAATGGAAAAATATATGATTGAAAATTCTGAGAACTCGTGTAATTGCAATTTATAGAAATTTTCGGTCGAATATATAGTAATATAATATAATATAAAATAAGAGAAATTTAGTGAAGAGGCGGAGGAAGTCGTTGAGAACGAGTGCTTTTGCAATATTTTCGTTACCTTATATTGCAATTGATTTTGTGTCTGAAATTGGTTCAGTCATTGGATATGTGTTTGACTCATAAGATAAACCAAAGCTACTCTACTTTGTAGGGCTCTCTTGAAGTTAGTTTTATATGAGTATTGGTTTGGCACTAACGCACCAAAACATTCTTAACTCGATTTTAGCACTTAATTAGTTTTTACTTCGGATTCCTATCTCCGGTATATATAGTTGAAAATTAGTAGAAGAAGACATCGCAGGGAAGGGCTGAAGCTATAAGAGCTATAAATGTGTGACAGAGCAGCAAAGCTAAGCTAAGCTAAACTTAATATTAAGTTAGAGCTAATTCAGAGTAAAAACACATTAATTGCTTAAATGACTAAAAGCATATCCAAAAGTGAGAGATAGAGAAAAAGTTTTTATTATTTTTTCCAGAGCTTTGTTTGACTTATTTTTGTTAAATTGTTGTCTCGAGTGAACAGAACAAGAAGAAAGAGATAACAAAAAAAACAGATGAAAAGAGAACTGAAGAGAAACAGTGGTAACGAAATCTCAAGATTGGATGAATGGAAAGGTTGTAATGAATGGATCGCAAGTAAACCAAAAACTCTCTATCATTTGTGAGGCATTTACTGCTTAAATAAAGATAAATTGAGACACTTTTTAAAGTAACGTAAAAATACGAAACAACTATAAAATCGAAGCCATCGGCCAATAACTGGCATTTCGGTAGCGTTTGTGTGCAATAAAATAAATGTGGCTTTTCTATTGACATCCCTTTCCCTCTATACGACATGCCTTACCGTTAATGTTTTGCAATCTCAATGCAATCCCAATGCAATTCCTGGACAAACAAACTTTGAGAGTAGAAGGAGTCGATTAGATAAATAAGTTTAAATATTTCGTTTTCTCATTCAATGTTAAATTTTGTTCTTAAATTTTTTTTTCATTTTCTTTATTTATTGAATGATAAATGATTTTTATTTTACTATTTTTTGTATATTATCTAAGAATTCTATGAAATAATAAAATAAATTATTCGAATTGTTTTTTTGGCATTGAATCTAAACTATCAATAAATAAATTTCCAAAATTGAGTCTTTATTTTCCTTTGAGATTCAAAATCTATTGACTAATCAAATCAATCAAAACATTTAAATTATTTTATCTTTTCCATAAAAAGTCTTACATTTTTACACAAAAGATATTTTAGTTATTATTTGGTTAATAAACCTGAAACCTAAGAATAAAAAAATTGTTGTATAAAAATACAACACTTTATAAAATAAATGATTCAGAAATACGATTTATTTATGGTTTTTATCGTTAGAGTATTTTTTGTGACAAATGGTTTTGCAAAATAAATTGTTAGAGAAAAGTGTCGTTTAATTCTGTAAAAAAAGTCGGACTAACAAAATGAAAAGTTTTGGTTTTTTATGTACATTACTTAATATTATTGCTTTTTATTGAAAGCACTTAACATTTTTTTGGCCAAATATTTTCAGTCAAAAAACAGATTTTTTCTGTTTTTTTCTTAAATTGTTTTTAAGATAAATTGCACTAAAATAAAACAAAATCTTTAATTTTTAGTTAATTTAAATTAAATATCAATTTATTTAAAGAAAACACCAGGATGTAATTTGTCTAATTTTAGTCTTACATATCAATTTAACGTTGTCTAAATTTAGTTCTAAAAAGTTTAAATTTTTATCATTGCAAACATCAAACAAGATTAATACATTAAATAAAAATAGGTTTGAAAGTTATCAAGACAAAAGAAAAACCTTTAGAAATGTACACCTGTCAAAAAGTTAGCAACAATTCTTTATTTATTATATATTTTTACTGTTTATTAAACTAAATTTTTTATTTTGCTCCCACGTGTTTTAAATAATAAGCGAATGACCCTGTTTAAAATTTTAAAATATATATTCTGTCCAATATTGTACGCATAATCTTGCAATTCAATGAATTAATTGCATTATTAGATTTCAATTTCTAATAAATGGCTTTTAAATAACACGTTTTGAAATTTAATATCAAACTAATTGTATGTGCATTGAGTCGAATATATAATAATTTTTAAAAGAAATAAAATTTATTAACCATAATGTAGAATAAATATGTTCTGTTTGAATTGTAAACTAATTGTAAAAAAATTGAATTGAATTTGTTTAAGACATTTGAAATGTTGAAAGTTATTTACTAAAGTTTAAAGAACTTAAATATTTTATAAAATCTATTCTTAAAAAAAGATTACAAAAAATACATTGACTCGATTCCAAAATTGTTTCTTAAATAAACTTTTTATAAGCAAACAAATAAATAAATAAAGATGCAAACTTTTAATTTTTTAATTATTTGTTATTTTAAAAAACTAAATAATTAATATTCAAAATATCAATTAACTTAACTTAAAAATAGTTTATAATTTTTAGAGTTAACTAAAATTAGATAATAAGTTGATATTAAAAAAGAGGTTAACATATCATAAAAATTTTCGGTTAAAAGATTATAAAAAAATTATTCAAACTATCGAATAGAGTGTTCATCAGTTGATCAATATTAGAGCACATGTTTGAACACATTTATCATTCATACAAAATAAAAGATGAAATGTTAATAAACTTTTCTTACTTTGAGTTGAGTTTGTTTATTATTTTGGGCACATCTGGTCGAAAGGCTCGTGTATTCCATGTCTCGCAATATATAATTGATTTAACGACAAACGCAATACTCAGAGAAGCACTAAATGATCATTCATTGCATGAAATCATTAACAAAAAATGCATTTCAAACGAGAGTGACATCGCTTTTATGAAATGCATCAAAAGTTAATTTTAATTGTTTTGAAGCGTTTATAATAAGTCGCACCTATTCTGAAGGATATGCTAAACAGAAGACAAAACTTCAGTCAATACAAGTGGGGAGTGAATGGAGTGAAGGAAAACACCTAAAACGGCAAATAAAATGTGTTTGAAAGCAAACACAGCAAACACTACACCCAATAAATATATTTTACGGTTAAATTCAGATGTTTCGACGTGACTGAGAAGTATATCAAAAACTTGTCTGTATTTCGCATAACTAAGTCGTCGGCAAAAGAGCTTTAAGTCGATCAGAAGGAGAGCGAAAGTGAAGAAAAGAAGCCAAGAGTTGCTCTAAGTTACCATTGCTTTGGATATATGCCATTAAATTTGCTTTTGCTTTAGCTGTGAATTATTCATATTGGCTTCGTATAGCTTCTGGCGCTGTTCACAGCATTTCTTATACTAAACAACATAACAAAACTAAAAACTTTTCACTTCTTTCCACTTCTCTCTTATTCATAGTATTTACGGATATTTTTTATATAATCCGAAAGAAGTTTAATATTAGAGTATTGTTGTTAAGCCAAAGACTTTTGATGTCTTTTCTTTGCTCTCTCCCTCATACACACTCTCTGATAAAGTCAAAAAGAAGTGAGTTGTGAGGAGTTGTGAGGAGTGGTGAGGAGCGAGTGGCGAAGAAGAGAGCTCTGGAGCACTGGAGCACAGGCTAACGGATCTACATTTGACGCCACTTTGCAGATCCAGATCCTCCGCTTCACTGTAGAGAGCATTGAATGTGTATTAGATTGTAGTGAATGTGTGTTCTGTGTCCTGTGTTCTGCTCCACAAATGTCTTAGTGTTGGCACAAGTCTATTGAGTGTAGTGTAGTGTAGTGTCAGGTATTGTCTGTATTGTACGCCGACTCTAAACTTATCGCCAAAAATGCTTCGATTAGTTGAGTTCTCGAAATTGCAATCGTGTTTCAAAACTATTAAGTTTATAACTGACTTATACTTCTATTTTATTGTTTATACTTCAATATAAGATGTATTAGTTTTAATGTAATTCGCTTTTAATGATAGCTAATGTTTGTATCGCAAAGACATCAAAAATAGCTCTTAATGCAGTTGTTTCGCCAATAGTTCCCAAACATTACATTCAGTTTTACGAGACTTACAAATATAATGTTTGCAAACATTGCTTTTGTTTTAATTGGTCATTCACTTTAATTTTTCTGGTTTACCCAGGATTATTTTATTATGCTTATTGGGAAATTCCAGAATATTCTTTAAATTATTTATATTTGATCAAATTAACATGATTAAAAATGGAAATTTTATTTTGCTTAATATTTTTCTATAAAATCAATTATTTCTGATTAAATTGTTATTCTATCTATTATTTTATTTAAGCACAAAAGTAAACATAAAATAACTTTTATGTTAAATTCAATACATTTAAGATTTTTCTGCTTCTGTTTATCAGGTTTCCCACGTATTTGCATTCGTATCATATTTTTTGTTTTTCTCAATTTTCAAAAACAACATTGTTTTTGTTTGAGAGCGATATTTATGCAAATAATCTTTGAAAAAAAATCGTTAAATGATAATTTTTGAAGCACTAAATTGATTAGCTGTCAGAATAAAAATTGGATAATATCTAAATTATGCAGTAATTAGATATAACGTAAAGAAATTGTTTTCTCACTTTACAAATAACATATAAAATAGTTAAGAATATAAAAAGTGTGGAAAAATCAATATAATAAGTGTAATATATTCTTACAGTTATTGACAAAAATATGCGCTAAACTAAAGTGAAATTAACTTTTTTTTCTATTTATATTTTAAAATATTGAATATCAAAGCAATAGCATAAATTAAATATTTGATTATTTTATTTTTTTAATTTTAAAATAATTGTATTAGATCAAGTTTTAAAATCGTAATGGCAAGCTCTCAATCATTTTGTAAAAAGATTAATCATAAACTTTATCACTGCCACAATAATTTTTAGTTGTTTTAAAATCAAGGATAAGTATGATTAATTTGGAAATTTAATTAATTATTTTTTATTACAATAATTATTTTATTTATAAATATATAATTAAGCAATAATTAATTGTATTTATTAAAATATAAATTCAACGACATTTTTAATAAAGATTGTATTTGATGTATTAATAGAAATGCACTAATGTTTTATGAGAAAAAAATTTAACAAAACATTATATTTCTTTTGTGTTTTTATAAATCAGAGATTAAAAAGGGAGATCAGCCAAAAATCCCCCTGGGTTTGCGAAAATTGGTATTTATTCATTTAGCATTTGGTTTGAGAAAAGGTACTCAGTTTTATAATTTTGAGATATAGTCAATATTAGTCAATAAATTGGTGTTAAATCCAGTTTAAATTTAGTTAAATTAATTAAAATTGGTTCAAGTTTAATTTAAATCCAGTTAAATTATAGTAAATTGCATCATAATTTTATAGGATTTTTAAAAAATTTCTTTTCTGATACCTCTTCCATTTCCTCAAGTTTTTAGTTAAATATTTTAAAAAAATCCCTGCCCTGATTCCCCCATAAATCGGCCAACCTTCTCAATCTCTAGAATCAATTGATTTGAGAAAAAGAGAATTTTTCAAAAGAAAGTTATGAATAAAAGATTAAAAACATAAATATAAAGCTCACAAACAAAGTGAGGAAACAAAAATCGACTGAATTTTTAAATTTGCGATTATATAGAAGTTCTCAGATTTCTGCATAAGAATGTACACAATAATTGATGTAGGCAAGCTAGTTTCTAAACAGATTGGCTGGTTTCAATCTTTTTAAACATTTTTAAAAATAACTTTAACTAAAATGACTCAATTTGCAAATAAAACAATAAATCACAAAACTAACAAATTATGTAAAATTTTAATTTATCAAAAAATTCTTAAATCCAAAATATTAAATTACTTTCTTACAAATTTTTTAATACTAAAAGTACAAAATTATTTTACAAAAAAATGTCTTTAATTTTGTGTCGACTAGTTTTTAAAATAAATAAACAAATAGCGAAAGGCCTGGGGTTTGGATGAGGCACAAGTAAAAGATAACGCAAGATATGATAAAACACAAAAACTTTTTTGTAAATAAAATATTTATAATTTAAGAAAAATACTCGGAATTGCATAAATAGAATTGAATTTTCCAGTTCTACAGAAGTGGCCGAAAATTTCTTTCATTAAAACATTAATAGTGTTAATGCAACGGATGTGCGAAAGTGTTGTGTCAAACATGTAATTAAATTTAATGAACTGCTAATTAGACTTTTCTATAATGAACTCTTAATAAATTACTCGCAATTCTAAAATTAGTTAAGAGACTCAACCCAATGCTTGGCTTCTACTGTATTGATCTGAAAAATAGGAATAATGTTTGAAAGGAATTCAAATAACTACTGCAAAACACAAACAAAAATTGTGCTCTCGATTCATCTATTTTTGCAAATTTAATTTCAATATAAGTTTTGCTCTAAATTTAAGTCGAATATTAGTGCAAATTCCAACTAAAACATATCCCAATAAATATACACCAACTCATTTTGTCATCTTTTTAAGCGTTTACCATTTTTGAAGTTTTATAATCTATTTTTAAATTAAAATATATATTACTTGACCTGGCTTTATAAAATTGATAAAATACCTTATTTAGTCAAATAACCAAAAAATTTCTGATTTAAAATAAGTTTTAATAGAAATAAGAAAACATATCTCACCCGGGATCCTTTTACGATACGTCAATATTTATTGCTTAGTTCAATATTGCACTAGTTGACACCTAAATACTGTTATTATATAATCAGATTTTATCTAAAGTGTTCATAAGTTTAAATATTTTGAAAATTTGAAAATGATTTTCGTTTAAAAATTGAAAAAAATATTCACAAAGTCATCATAAATGTGTTGTTTTGCATAATTTTCTTTTTTGAAGAGTTGACAGATTTTTTATGAGATTATAAGTTAAACTTTTAAAACAAGTTTTTTTTGCAAACTATTCGATCAATCAATGTATTAAATGTACAAAATATAATAAAATAAAAATTTAGTTAAAAATGAACAAAAAGAACAATTCAAGGATAAGAGAAGAGAAAGAGATAGCAAGCTTAATAAGGTAAATAATAATTTTCTAATTTAATCGATTACGAAGTTATGCAACGAATGCCATATAAATTACAAATGACAATAAATTAAAACTGAAAATAGTTATTATATTTATTATGTTTTATGATATTTAAGCTTTTTAGTCATATAACGATAAATTTAAAGCAAACAATCTTTTCTTAACCGCATATAATATACCCAATAAATCATCAATAAAATATGATAGCTTTCAAAAAAACTAATTTTATTATATTGAGCTCAGTTTGCATTTAATTTTAGAAATTACTGACAAAAGTTAGTAAATTTAAGAACTTGTTTAATTCAATAAAATAAAATTGTTTTATTATTTAATATTCTGATTACTTTAATCAGTTTAAATTAATTCAAATTAAGTTAATTTTAAATTTTGTATTCACTAAATATTTATATTAGCAATTACCTAGCTAACCTCAAAAACAAAAAATAATTAAAGTCTTAATTTTTAATTAATTAAATAAAAATTAATTATATTTTATTTTAAACCTTACACTTTAGCATCATAACTTTTGCAAAACTCATAACAAAATAAGCACTTAATTTCATTTATGCACAATAAATACGATTTGAGGCATAATTTTATTATTTTTTAATTTATGGAAATTCATTTGTTTAATTAACTAATAAATTAGCGCCAATTTCTGTTAACACAATATTTTTACTTTTAAAGAGTTTTAAAAATCAAATAGTTATTAAAATTAACTTGAAATAATTACTAATAACTTAATACAGTAACAAAACACTTAATGTCTATATTAGAAAAACACTTCAATATTATTATAGTTATAAAGGACTTTTATTGGTATTTTTCCGGCGGGATTAATTATACTAGTGTTATAGATCTCATCAAAAGACACTTTTTTGCCATTGAAACCATATTTTTAAAAAATTTAGTTTTCGAGTTATTTAATATCAAAGTTTTGACTTCAATGGG
>JAQFXP010001892.1:0-17143 GCA_034693685.1 Belba bartosi
GAGGGAGGGAGAGAGAGAGATAGAGAGAGAGAGAGAGAGAGAGAGAGAGAGGGAAAGGGAAAGGGAAAGAGAGAGAAAAAGGGAAAGGGAAAGAGAGAGAAAGGGAGAGTCTGTGCCCTGAAAGCCCTGAGCACTGATCCATTACTTATATTTTAGTGATAAAGTGTATCGAATAAAACAATGTGTGTATTGAGAGTCTGCTCTAGAATAGGCTTAGAGTGAAAATAAGGTTCAGTTTATTTTATTTCATTGATGCTATCTCTATGGAAACGGCGCTCTCTATGTGTTTGATGTCATTCATGCCATTCAATACTCTTTAGTGGAAATAGCAATGAATTTCAGGCAAACAATGTTATAATTTAACAATTCTTTTCAATTCTGACGGATTCTCTATTATTTGATTTCGACATTTGAGGCTTAAGTTATTGCACAATACCATTGAATCAATACTTAACTGAAGGCAACACATAATTGATTAACAACTTGTATTCCAATCGTAAAAAAATGTTTTCTTTAAACCAAATTTTTTGATAGATTTCTTGACTTGAAATAAGTTTTTATGTAATAATACCTCTGTTTACAAAAGTTTGTGAAAATCTTTTGCTATAAATTATTCATGAATTGAAATTTGTCTCAAAGATAAAGAGCTTTTTCTATCATTGCTGACACTACTATCGCCCTATTGTTGCAGTTTAGACAAAATTATATTCCCTTTTCAAATCATTTTCACTTAATCTCATATATAGATAGTTATTGAGTTTAAAAACAAATAATTTATTAAATCTTTTTATTTATGAATAAAATCTAAGGAAAGACAAAGAAGTGTAACGAGCGATAGGGGACAGAAGAAGGCACTGACTAGGAGTGACTCAAATATGTTCTGCGATCAACAAGGGGTGAGATTTTTGAATTATTTGAGCCAAGAATGTTAACTTAGAATTGAATTGCACTGAAATGTTTGCAAACTTATATGACTATACGACAGGTGAGTCCGATATCATTCCAAATAACCCCTCTCTTGAGCCAACATCCGCTTCTCGTTCTGATTAATCCGAAAAGCGGTGGACGACAGGGTTTAAGGTATATCTACTTTTAATTAAATGCTATTTAACGACAAAATTAATGCTTATGTAAACAATGGGGAAATAAGTTAATATGAAATGATTGCAAATTCTATTTTTATAAATTGTAAGAATTCTGAGGAAATTCCAATATTTGCTGAACCCGAGGCAAGTTTACAACATATCGAAAGGAGGGCCAACCCAAGGCTTACACTTTTATAAGGATGCGCCCAATTTTCGAGTGCTATGTTGTGGCGGAGGTATAGATATTTGCGTTAAAATATAAATAATTTTTATGGTTAGCCAAGAATAATAGCCAAGAATGTATACATGGAACAAGTACATTTTAACTTTGAAAGATTGAGAGTTGAGCTGAGAAATCGGTAGCCATTTATGTTTAAGTTTTTGCCAAAATTAGCAAATTTGTTCTAAATTGAGGC
This sequence comes from Belba bartosi, assembly GCA_034693685.1. Taxonomy (NCBI): domain Eukaryota; kingdom Metazoa; phylum Arthropoda; class Arachnida; order Sarcoptiformes; family Damaeidae; genus Belba; species Belba bartosi. The sequence goes on from JAQFXP010001892.1 coordinate 1,502, forward strand.
TAAATCAGAGATTGAGAGGGGGATTAGCCAAAAATCTCCCCTGATTTTGAAAATTGACATTTATCCTACCCTAGCATTTGGCTCGCGAAAAGATACCCCTTGACTTTTTGCCTGCCACCGAAGGCGACCGGGAAATATTTTGGGTTTTTTTTATCAAGATTAGAAAATTTTCCGTAAATTGGTGTTAAATCCGGTTTAAATTAGTTAAATTAACTAAATTTAATTTAAATTCAGTTAAATTGGTGGAATTTTTATTATAAATATGGGGGTTTTAAGCGTTTTTGGCAAAATCCCTCTCCTGATCCCCCCTGGACCGACCGACCTTCTCAATTTCTGGGCTAAATTCAGTCTAATTTTAGTTAAATTAGATTAAATAGCAAAAATGACACTAAATTGATGTAACCGCCCTATACCCGGTGTGTTTTTAAGAAAAAATGACTTATTTTATTCTTAGCTATAATTGCTGATTCGGGCAACCTTGGCTATCCTGTTATAAATTGTTAACTGAATATAAACTAATTATTAAATAAAATGAACTTATTGTTGTTGTTGTGGTAAAGATGGAACAGTCGGTTGGATATTGGATACGATCGGTTAGTTCGGCTTTATTTCACTCTTCATACAAATTATGATAAAAACAATTCGACAAAAGATAAATCAATTGAGACATTAATTCTAACATTTCAGACAAAATGAATTTTTCTAAATTGCCTCCAATTGCTATACTCCCATTGGGCACAGGCAACGACTTAGCGCGTTGTCTGCGATGGGGACCGGGATATGACAACGAGAGTTTAAATAAAATATTACGAAAAGTGGAGCAATCGAGCCCTGTTTGGATGGATCGGTGGAAGATTGAAATTAGCAGTTCTGAGCACGAAAAGGAAAGGGGAGATCCCATTCCCAGCAACATATTCAACAACTACTTTAGTATTGGAGTCGTGAGTTATTCCACTATTCGTACACTAATTCTCGCAATAAGAGTAAAAGCTTTCAATCAATGATAAAACAAATGTCAGAGTTGGCTCCAATTATCTGATGGCACTCTAGATATTGCATTCTATTATTCTATTATTCTGTTATGTTATGTTAATATTTGCTAAAATAACTAAAATAATACACAATTTACAGCTACGCAAAGACCACTGAATTTCGGTTTTGCTCTTTTAAACCAAAACCATTTTATCGACAAAATCTAAAATTACATTTCGTATTCAAATTTGCAATCAATTATAGTCGAAAACTGGTATAGTTTTCATTCTATAGTACAGTATAACTGTATTTCTAATTTCAAATTTGGTTCCGAGAGAATAGTTTGCAATTTCCAAAACTTGTTCATTAATTGACAGATTAGGGGTGAGCTGGCTCGGTTAGATTTACTATGTAAAGGCATTAATTCTCAATTCTGAACTATATGTTAAAAATTAAGGCATAAATTGATTGGGTTTGAGCTAATTATCTCATACAGTATTTAGATTTGGATAATTAATCTTGATATTGATAATTTGATAAATTTTATGCAATTTTATTTGCAGTGTTTATAAAATATTAAATTATCTTAATTAGAGTAATAAAACATAATTTGAATGACATATTATGGAAAAGTTTATATTTTAAGTGAATAATAAATTACAAAATAAAATAATTTGTTAATAAAAGATTATATGATAGATATAAAGTCATGTTTTTAAAAATAAATTATTCTTAACCTAAAGTTAGCTAAAACTTTCCAGCATAGGAAATTTAGTAAATCTATACTAGAATTATATTTATAAATTCCTATCAATTTTGCAAAATATTTTAACACAATTAAAGAAAAGAATATAATTAATTAAAAACATATAAATTGAATGAAAGGACGCGTCGATTGCAATTAAGTTTCATTTGGAACGGGAGAAACATCCGGAAAAATTCAGCAGTAGAATGAAGAACAAGATGTGGTACTTCGAGTTCGCCACTTCAGAGACATTCTTTGCCACCTGCAAGAACCTGCACGAAGACGTCGACATTATGGTAGGGTTTGTGCTAAACAATAATTAATTGATACATTTATTATGCGAACTAAATATATCGAATAAAAGCCAAAACCCTTACGTTAGCCAAAAGTATCAATTAATCAAAACTGTGAACCGATATAAAGTGATAGATTTGATTGGTTTGCAGTGCGATGGGGCACAGCTAGACCTTCGCAACGGACCTTCACTTCAAGGCATTGCAGTCTTGAATATCCCTTCTATTTATGGCGGCTCTAACCTATGGGGCGATAATTCGAGTCAAAAGAATAGAAGCAAATTGCTTAAGAGGAAGCGATATCGACGCGATGGGGACCACTCGAGCAACAGTCTGGCCAGTGTCGACCTGAGCACTGCTGTGCAGGACATCGGCGACAAGTATATCGAAGTGATTGGCGTTGAGAACTGTATGCACGTCGGACAGGTCAAGGCTGGACTCAGGGCTTCCGGCCGGCGTCTGGCCCAGTGCAGTAGTGTTGTCATTAGGTTTGTATCAATAATTGTCAACAATTCATATCTATTTATATTTATATTTATAAAACTTTTGGTGAATTGAAAAGAACGCGAAAACGTTTTCCGATGCAAATCGATGGCGAGCCCTGGATTCAGCCACCCTGTACTGTACGCACATTAATAAATTGCACATTTTTAGCAAATTTTAAAAATAATTTCTTGTTAATTACTAACAGATTCATATAAGCCATAAAAATCAAATGCCCATGCTGATGGCGGCGACCCCGACCCCCAAATCTCGATTTCCGCTATCTTTTCTGAGGAGGTATTAGAAAGGATTTTGTAAACTCTTTGCCTATTATTGTTTTGTCGTGTTTTGTATTTCAAACTAATATATTATTGTCATAAAACACATATCACTGTCAGGTGTTGTCAAACATCTTCTAGGAATGACATGGATGACATCGAAAATTCCACGTCTTAGCCATCAGTTTGCCTCCAATTCTCTAATCAATCCAAAACTACTTTTTGATCAATTCTTTCGAAACCCAATTATACGCCGACAACAGAAAAGCGAAGTTTTTTTTAATATTTAATTTTTAAAATTGTTATATAATAAACAAAACATTGTTAAGACATCAACGCATCACTTCATCAGTCAGTCCTTCAAATTATCGTTCATTAAAGTCATCAAAAATGAAGTATTTCTCTGAATTTAATTGAATTGTTATAATACGACAAAATTGGGTTAAATTTTGAAGAATTGTATTAATACTTCACTGTTATTATTGAATCGAATTACAAATTCCTATTCTTTATATATCTATTGAATTTTCGAATACTATTCACAATTTGTTAACTCTTCCATCAATTTAGTCTGATTTGAATATTGGCCTCAAAAACAATTTGTTTTTTCTATGAATAATCGCTTCCAATAAATAAGTTTTAAAAAACATAATTAGTGCCAAAGAACGAGTCAATGAAAAATATATCGATTGAATTAACTTAAATTATTTATATGTATTATATTATATAATATTATATTATATATATACAGTTTAAATGTATATTAGGTCACAATTGGAAAAAGAACATTTTTCTTTTGAAAAATTAATTTGGTATCAATTATAAAATTGACATTCCTTTCAATGTATAACACGGTATGCCTTATATGCTATCTCTTCATATCTGGTTTGTTGTCAACACATAAAAAGTCTCAAAGTTTTCAAATATTCATTAAAACTTCAAATTAAACATTACTAACAAAACACAGAATTATATCAAATTCATAAGCTTTTCATTACTCTTTATAATATAATATAATATAAATACTGTTTTAATAGTTTGTTGTATTGAACATAAGGCCTAATGCAAGCCCTAAACCGTTTTCATGATTTCAAACTACTTTCTATTGAATCGAAGAGTTCTTAGAAAACAAATGACAGAATATATCCGAAGAATTGGATTTTATTCTTCCGGACTATTTCCGGTTAGTCAGGAAATAGTCCACAATTGACTTGTGAGGCATTTGGGATATTTAAAACTTTATCGAGAAAATGGTCTAAAATGTTGTGATTTTTCGTCAAACATACTAATGATTAAAAGCATAACAAGTATTCCAATTCATTAAAAACTATTGAGATTTTTTAGACAACAAATCCATTGCTTATATTCTATTAACTTATTATTGTATCTAAACTTTGCTTATTATCTAAATTAAGAATTTTCGCCTTATTATCAGTATATGAATTATTTGTATTGAAAATTCTAAGCAATTTCTACATTTAAAGTAATGTATTATAAATTATAATTTATAAACTAAACTAAACTAAAGCTAAAATTAATATAAAGGTCTCGTTTCCAACGAAAAATCACTTTAAAGTTGTTTTTCTAAACGAATCAAACTTTAGATGAAATGTATTAACAAAACTCTAAGAAAGCTATTCTCCGAACCATCAAATCGTTGACATTTTAATTGTTATTAACTCTCAATTCAAACAAAAAACTAAACCATTTTATACTTTTTAGTCATTTTGCAATTGATTTAGAGCTTAAACTCTGTTTCGTTTCATATGTTTTACGGGTTGTAAGTCATTTCAAATTTATTGATATTTAAAATTAATTATTATTATTGTATAATAAAAATTTGTTTAAAATTTGAATCAGAAAATGTGATTTATATATACTGTATAATTATATAATATATATGAATTGTACATAAAATGTGTTTTTAAAAATGCATAATCAGTGCCAAAAGGGATGTAAAACCAAAACACAATTCCTTTTCTATATTTTAGCTTTTGGTCCAATTATTCCAATTATATGATAATTGAATTGATTTGTATTATTCGATAAGTTATGACTGTTTTTACTGATTATTATTGTAGATAAACATTACGACAAACGGACAAAACGAGAAAATAAGTTATAAATGATATTAAATCTGATTTTTGTTTCATTAAATTATTTTACGTTTTATTATGTTTTTGATTAAAGAAAATATTGTCAATAAAATGTGCGAATATTTGTGGATTCGGTTCTGGAAATGGTTTCAATAGATTTGCATCGAATTTGATTAGAGTCTCGACTAAAGTGTTTGGAAAACAATAGAATAAATAGCAATCGGTTTGGAGTCTGTCCGCCAACTCCTTCTGATGATTGTCCATCAGATCTTCATTGATCACAACCAGCAGTGGTTTGTGCTCTCGAAGCACTTCCAAACTAGTTCCGGCCCCTAAACATACAACTCATTATAGATAATACCATTAATTATCCATTAGCCAATCAGATAACGGTATGGCTAAAGGTATGGCTAAAGGTATGGCTATAGGATTGGCTATAGGATTGCGATTGGGCACTGACCCGCGTGACCGATCACCAGATCTGCACTCTTTATGTCCTCTAAAATACTCTTCTTATAGTCGAAAGTCTTTATATTTATATTCAGTTCGTTTGACTCGATTGGCTTGAGTTGAGTTGAGCCGAACTGAATGGTCAGTTCGACGCATCCCATACCTGACAGCACCTGAGTATAGCATTAGTTTAGATTCAAATCTTATTAAATGTCAATAAATAATAGAATATTTCGAACTCGAAGTGTATTGTAGTCTAAGATCTGATCCATAAGTTTGTCGAACCGAGTACTGCCAACAGTGACCAACACTTTCTTCCATTCATTAACCATTTGATTGGATATTATTTAAATAATTATTTTCTAATTATTATTATTATTATTATTTATATCAATTTGTTTGCCTTTGAATCAAAAGATTTTAAATCTAAACTCGAATCATATGATTGAGAGAAAACATATGACTCGAATCGAGTCGATAGTCTATGAATCGTGTGTTTTATGTTAAGTTCGACTTATACTCTCTTTCCCGCATATATTCCACTATTTTCCCCTAAATTACCCATTTCTGGCAAATAAGTTGATTAATCAAGTTAATATTCCTTTAAAATAACATTTAAAATTTTTAAAAAATTATAATTAACTAAGTTATAAAAAGTAATTAACAAAAGTTTAAAACTTCCTGGTTTTAGTTTTTTTTAATGTAAATAAAAAAATTAAATTTTTGCTACTTTTTTTTTATATATAACTGCAAATTCAATCATACAAAAAACTGCAAACAAAAAAGAAATTTACATTGGTAAATGTAATTAAGGAGTTTATAAAAAAAGAATTAAAAAACCCGTCAACAAAAATCATATATAATCTATAGATCTTATGTCTTAATATAATAGATATTAGAAAATAATCTAAATAAAGATTAAAACATATAATACTTGTATATATTACTTAATAATACACGTCTAAGAAATAAAAGAAAAATATATTATATAAAAAATAATTAGAGTCTTATAAAACAAACGGAACATTCCATGTTCTGAGGGATATACTGTATACAGAAAAATATATTCACAAAAACCTATGCTTTCGATAATTTGATTATTACGACAAAAACATTGACTTTTTTAATGAGAGTTTTGTCACTCATTTAACGATTTTTCCAATTTATTAATTTTCAGAAATTAATTATAAATCCATTATTTAGTTATCAGAAAATACAAACATATGAATTGAAAGCAATAAATATGGGCTTAACGTTAAAAATGAATTCAATTAAATTACATTAAGTTTCGATTAGTTTATAAATTGTTATTAAACCGAAACAATAACAATAACAGAAACAAAAGGAAAGGAAAAAATGATTAAAAAAATTAATGAAACTTAAAATAAGACAAACCGTTCGTAAATTGCAATTTGAGATAATAGGCAAACCTTTGACGTAATTTCGGTCATTACCACAATATAGTGAAGAGTGAGTGGAGTTGTGGTGAAAAACGTCGTATTTATATATTGAGACAAATATGGAGTCATTTCGGAGTCATTTGTTGTTATTATTTGTTGTGATTGAAGGCAAACAAAACAAATAATAATAATAATAATTAATAATTAAATTGTAATTAGACTTAGATTTAATGTTAGTTTGAATTGACTTTTAGGAAAACAATTGACTAAATGCGGAGAGAAGTGGAGTATTAGAGCTGTTTGTCATGTATTGGGAGTGCAATGAATGCTGTGAACAGTGTTTGTGATTCAGTGGCCAACCAATGGCCAGAAGCAGAAGATCTCCAATTGGATTGTCTTTCAAGTGATTCCGATTCTGACTCCAGTAGTGTTGAGGTAGTGGTAAATGCGAACAATAGTAGTATTGGTCCGAAACAGCCACCGGTGACCAGTAATGGGATCCAAGAGCCCAAAGCTGGTCCGTCGCACGACTTGACCGCTGCTATGAACGGCACAAAAGGTGAACAGCCGTTGACCTCTTCGACGACCACTATATTAGTTGATTTGACTCAATCGGACGACGAGTCAACCCTCGAGTCGAACAACAAGGCGTTGAAGAGCTCTATCGGCAACACATCCAGCGCTCAAAGCCTGAGCGCCATTAGCGGCAAACGGGACGACCGCCTGAGCCGAGAGCACAACGACCTGAACCACTCGCGCAGTTCGTGCATTCAATTGGCGCCTCCGGTGCTGCAGGGAATGGCTCAGATGGCTCAGCCGTCGGTCAACTCTTCGGTGTTTAACTCAAATTACCCGCAATTAGTGCCCGAATTCTCGAGCTGTAGATATCATAACCAAAACATTAGTAATAATAATAATAATATGAATAACAATAGTATTAATGCTATTAATAGTAATCAAAATATTAATGTAAATACAAGTAATTCAAACCCAAGTAATAACAGTTCAGTTCAAACATTTGCGCAAATGAGCGCCAATTCCGACGCCTTTCCAAATCCGATCGATTACTCGCCATTCAATTGTAATTTTTCGAACAACGGTCTCAATGGCAACAATAGTCTGACGTCGATGGCATCGACAGTCCAGTGCCCCCACAATCACGGCTACTATACGGCGACCACTAGTCCTATAAATAATCCGCATTTGGCTTATATACCAAACATACCTTCAATGCCTTCAATACCTTCTATACCTTCGATTGCACCGAATATACCTCCGAATGGTTCAAATGTGTCACAATATGGTCAGTACTTTAGTCCTCCGCCGGCGCACCTGCCTCTGCACCCGTACTCAATACACCCGCACTCGCGCATCCATCCCAACCAACAACGGCTTTGGGTCGCACAACAGCGCATGAATGAGATGCAGAGACAGCGCCAGAGTCTCTATCAGCACCAGATGTTTGTCAGGTATGTCCGAGTTTGCCGACACTCGGCTCTAATTTGTTGGTTGAACCGAATGTTTGAGTTATTTACCAACAATTGAAACCATTTGCAGACAACAAGAGGCCTATCAAAGACATATAATGGAGTCATCGCACGTCCCAATGGCTCCATTCGTTCCGGTCGGTCAACCGCCTCCTCCGCCTACGCCCTCAACACCCGGACCTTCGGGTATATTTGTGTGTAGTTCGGATGCAATGCCTCTAAACTTGACGCCACACCACAACACCAATGGCCACAATTCCAGTGCTAACATGAGTGTGGGTTCGCTCAATGCAAACATTCCTCAGCTGTCGACCCCTTCCACTCTGAATAACGACACGACATGTCATCTATCGACCAGCGGTTCGTGCGGTCGTCCCCAACAGTCGCCTCCACCACAACCGCCAAACCCACAGCGATTGGTGAGTGTGGCCAACATGTATACGCCTAACCCTCAGGCGGGCATTCAGTCGGCCGGACATCACTTGTCCGCCGAAGTGCTGGTCGACCCGAACGGTGCGTTTCAGAGCGAAGTTATAATCCACTCGACGCCCGACACATCACATTCCCATTTGCACCATCACGTCCATCAACACCATTATCATCCGCCGACACATCCTCCGCGACTCCACTTTGGGGTCTCTCCGCCCGGGTTTCATATATCGATATCTCCCGCAGGAATTGTTCCGCCGGTAAGGGAAGGGATGATTGAAGGCATAACAAACTCAATATTGAATTGTTTTAGCCCTACGGCGCGCGTTCGGCCGATGTCTACGCACCTCTACCGCCGCCATTGGCTGACTTCCATCAGAGCTATCACTATATCGGACCTCTGCTGTCGCGGCACATGACGGCCCGTCTGGAGGACTACTGGCGTCTTATGCAACAAAGACATTCGATCAATAGGGGCGCCACTCAGTCGACTATCGAGAGGAACACATTTCCCCATAAATACAAACGCATTAAACTGAGCACTCCTGAGGACGACAGCACTGAGAAGTGCACTATTTGTTTGAGTGAGTTCGAGGACAATGAGGACGTGAGGTATGTCTGCAAATGCAATGCAATGCAATCTACCGTATGATGTGTTGCACTAATGTCTCATTCCTGCCATTCCTCAGACGCCTGCCCTGTATGCATCTGTTCCACATAGAATGCGTGGACCAGTGGCTCACCACAAACAAGAGGTGCCCAATATGTCGGGTCGACATCGAGGATCATATGAAAGACTTCGGTCTGAGTTCGTGACTAAATGACCAGTTATTCGATTCCAATAACCCTTAGCTCAAGTCTGAAGTTTGAGTTTTGTTTTTCGGTAATTCCTTATTTGGAATAACCTTCGAATGAGTTATGTATTTAGAAATTATGATCACATTTACGGTATGACTGTCTGTCTGTTCTCATGTCTGGGCTTTGAATCATGTGCTGCTTTACTGAATCCTTAATCAATGGCATTACTGCTCAACAATTTCAACAATTATTACAATTATTATTATTTTTCTAAATATAGTTAACCTATAGATCATGTGTTATAATAACAGTTCGAGTGATTCTTTTGGCCACAAAAGCGATTATATCGTATGTAAACACTTGTAAACTGCGATAGTTTTCTATATATTGTGGCTTTTATTGACTAATTTTGTTATTTTAACTTTCGGTTAGATTGAGACAACAATTTGATTGATAATTATTTATCATTTAATGAATAATTAGTTTTTATTTTGGGATATAATTCCTCACAAATGAATTCATTGATTACTTTCTTTTATATTCAAGAATTTTACTCAAAATCGATACTATTTATAGAATTAGTGGTAAAACAATTTTATAAATATTATTTCAAATAATTTAATTATTATTTTTTATTTAAAATTCCGTTTTAACGCTTTACTGCCTATGAATTTAGGTTTAATATCAAATTTTTAATATCAACTTAATTTAAGTCTATATTTAATCTAAATCAATGTTATTTTGAATCAATTTTTAGCATTTGTTGAGTTCCTATTCTTGAGCGAAAAAAACAATTAAAAATACTTTTATTTAACTTTATATCTGTTTTATTCGTTTATTATATTATTAAAAATTGAATTAATAATAAATTATTGATAATTCAATGAAAACTTGGCAGTGAACTACTGTAACAGTAGCCCAACATTATAGTTAGTCTTTAAACTGGACAAATTATTCATTTAAACTTTAAACATAAAGCGCACAATAATTATTATTTATTAATCTGATGTTACTTTGCCTAAGCAACAGCGCCTCATGCGTGTGTTTTTGAAAATTTCGATATTTTATTGAATAAATGTTTGCAAAAACACACGCATGAGGCGCTGTTGCTTAGGCAAAGTAGCATCAGATTAATAATACGCATTAGAGATATAAAAGGGGGCAAATTCTACTTCTACTTTGTAATAATATTGTTTATGCAATAAATATCTAAATTATAAGAATTTTTTTTCATCAAAAGCGCATATTTTATGTATTTGTTTACAAATATTTCGGAACAATTTTTTTGAGTCATTTTTGTGAATTAACTGCAATTTATTTATTGATTTGATTCTATAAAGAGTTTAATTAAGTTTATAATTTTAAAATAATTTGATTGAAAAAATGGACGAATTTTCACCAAAATTATCACAACTTTTCGATAAGGGATTTGACATAAATGAAGAACTGAAGGTATCGTCGCTTTCGACAAATGACACACAATTTCAGGTAAGGATTGAAACAACAATTGATTGCAAACCAAACCAATGGAATCGAATTGAATTGAATTGAATGCTTAGAATCGTGTTTTGGAGGCAATTAAGGCATTAGAAGAGTCGACGCAATTAGTGAACGAATTGTCGTTATTTAGTTCGAATGAATCGGTTGAAGAGATAGCGACCAAAAACCTGAAATACCTTTTACTGCCGGCGCTGTTGGCAGAGCTGACCCTCGCCTCCCAAATGGCCAACAGATCGGAAATCCTAAAAACGGCGGAAATATATTTCAATGATTTTATTCAACGACTCAATGACTACCAGATCTGCGACATTGAAATCAAACGGAACGACAGTCCGACACAAGAGGTTCGATCGGCCGGTGATTCGATGCGTTCACTCGAATCGGCGGTTATTAACCGAAACGACAAAATCCAAAGATATAAACAAATGAAAGAAATGGAACAGAAATTGAAACAATTGAGACAACAGTTGTCACAAATAGAGGATAATAATGACGACGAAGTTCTTAGAGATTATTACTTAACTCTTCTGAAGCGATGGATTAATCGCTCATTGGAAGAGTTGAATCAAATCGAAATCGAAAAACCAATTTTAGAGCACATGAAGCAAATGAAGGCCTCAAACAAAGATCATAAACAGAGCGCCAGAAGTACTAAATTAGAGCCAAAACGACTCAAACCTATGATTATCACTAGAAATGAACTCCAGAAGAAGGTCTATGGTTTGGGTTATCCCTCTATTCCCACTGTTAGTGTCGACGACTTTATTAACCAGAAGCTCGAAGAGGGAAGTCTCGCCATTACTGACCCATCGATGTATTAATTGATTAATTTTTACATAAACTCAGTATTTATTGAATTAACGCTAAATATAAACATTTGTCAATAGCTATAACAACAGTCTTCTCGATTGGGCTGAGAATCCGGACAAAAAGCTTTGGGAAGACGAGCGCCGGGAGTACGACAAAGAGGTTTTGGTCGAAACTGATAATGCGGACAATCTGAGGAAAGCCAGGGAATGGGATGACTGGAAAGACGGTAAGTGTTGACTACCGGTAGTTATTTTAATGATTCGTTTAGTAATTAATATAATTTTTGAAATTCCAAAGAACACAAACGCGGAGAAGGAAACAGAAAAAACATGGGATAAGACATATGGCATAAGGCATAAGCCATTTGGACTTCGATTCCAATTCCGATTCAATTCTTTATATGTTAGACATTATTAAAGATTATGATTCTGTCATTTCATTTGTATTATATATTTATATAGATATTAATTGAATTACCGTTTTTTCTCTCATAAAGTTGCATGCAATAATATCTGAATTTTACAGAAGGGGTGCAACTATATTCGAATAGAGTTGCGCCCGTTTTGGGATATAAATTGAACTTTTATTCAATATATAAAAAACTAAAATATTTTTAAATATTTTGATTTAAGTCATTTACTGTTTGTTTAAATCAATGCATTTTCTGTTTTCACAAAAACAAAAGTAATTCCAAAACAATGTCTCAATACTTGCAATCAGAAAATCAAATTATAAATGATTTAACAGAAGTTTTGATATAAGAGACTCAATTCGTCTCTATATATTCGAAGAGCCAATGAGTGCAAGCGATTCAAATGATAATTAATTTCTATGTATTGTTTAATTATTTAATTAAGTTTTAGAATTTTATAATTTGATGCAACTATATGTGGATTTTACAGAAGGGGTGCAACTCTATTCGGATAGAGTTGCGGTATATTTTCAACATGCTAAATTATGTTAAATTCAGATATTATTGCATGCAACTTTATGAGAGAGAAAACGGTAAATGTTTTGTTTAAATCTTTAATTTGAATTTGAATTTTAGTTTTAATTATTTATCAATAAATTTAAAGTTATTTAATAGAAATGTTTTAAGAATTTGTGAGTCATTTAATTATTAAGAAAAGCAATTACCGATTATAACAATAGAATCGAACAGAAGGTCATTCATTAGGTGATGGCATCACATCCTTCTATAGTTTCTATACTTTCTTTTTAACATTCATTAAAATATTTATATAAAAAGGTTTTTCAAAGCATTAATAAATTTATTTTTAAATCATTGTCTAACATGAATAATTAGTTATTTGTATTTGTTTTGTAATTACTTATTATATTTTTTTAACTTTTATTAAAATGTATAAAATACTTAAAACACTTATTCTTATCCTTTGTTTTAATCTAAATAATTGCAAACACAAGAGACAGAGTAAGCATTAATTGTCGGCAAATAAGTGTCAAATCAAATAATACTTACAATAGTCATACAATAGTTTCGTTTCCTGATGAGGAACAGGAGAGTTGTGTCACTCCTAATGGCAGACCAGGTATTTGTGAGCCATTGGTTCGTTGCGACGATTTGCTAATTGGAAAGAATTTGAAACTATTGCGACAATCGATTTGTGGTTTTGATAATGAAGTTCCGAAAGTTTGCTGTCCTTTGGATAAACAATTAATTGAAAGCACGAGTAGGGCTTCAACTTTGAGAACATCCACCACCACTACTACTACTACTACTTCAGCTCCTGATCAATCGGACGAGCCTTCCAGTGGTCAAACTATTCTTGAAAAGCCGCTCAAATTACCCGATTGTAAGCCTAAAAATAGCTGTATATCGTAAAAAATATTAAACGTATAAGAGTTTAATTATATAATTTTCATAACTTATCCAAAAGTTTGCGGAAATACAAGTGTAATCAGCGTTACCCGTATTGTTGGGGGCAAACTATCTCTTCCAGGTTCGTGGCCGTGGATGGTATGGTTTACAATGTTTTTGTCTCAAAAATTATTCTATTATTTTCTAATAATAGGCCGCAATATTCATTGAAGACTCGGGAAAGTTTAGCCCCCAATGCGGCGGAGCTCTCGTTTCTCAACAAGAGATCATAACTGCATCTCATTGTGTGGTAGAAAACGGTCGGATTTTGACTCCCAATAGATTGAGAGTCCGTTTGGGCGAACATAACATTTTGAAGAGAACTAAAGAGGACGCGGAAGTCGATTATAATGTAATTGAGATAACAGCGCACCCGAACTTTGAGCCAAACACTTATAAGAATGATATTGCGATTATTAAATTGTCAAATCAGGTAATTTAGTATTTTGTATAAAAACTCGGTTTTATGTTTGTCTTAAATCTAAAGGTAGTCTTTAACAAGCGCATTTGGCCGATATGTCTGCCCTTTGACACAAAAGTACTCAATTCAGACGAGAATGTGGGCCGAAGTGGTTCTATAGCCGGTTGGGGTCGACTCGCCTTCAATGGAAAGTCTAGCGAATTATTACGCGAAGCGACGATTGAAATCATTTCTAACAAAGAGTGCGGAAAAGCATTCGATAAAATCGTCAAAATTACTGACGAATACATTTGTGCCGGAACTGTAGGTTCGACTAAGGATAGCTGCCAGGGTGACTCGGGAGGTCGGAATATATATGGTTTCTGTTTATATATCTGCTGTAATCGTGAGTTTATGTACAAAACAGGTCCTCTCATTCAAATCGATCCAATTAATAGACGATATTATTTGACGGGAATCGTTAGTTTTGGCCGAAGATGTGCTACCCCGGGCTTTCCTGGAGTTTATACTAGAGTTTCATATTTTCTCGATTGGATTTCAAATAATATTTAATTTTATTAAATTTATATATAATTAAAACAATAAATCAATTAACGACTTATAAAATGCATAAAATACTAAAATTAATTAATGCATATTTGAATGTTTAAACAAATGCCAATTAAAATGTATGTTTAATAAGTTCTAAAGATATGAATAAATTTTATTCAATGTGTTTATTATAAATGCAATCATTACTTATGTCGACGGCTAGTATTTACCAGGTCCGAATAGACCCCCTTAGCTGCCATACGTAGGCGTGTGTGTGTGATGTCAGATCAGTAATGGCGCCAATTTATGAACGGGTTTGTGAGCGCCGGTGATTGGAAACACCACAATAATATAACTTATGTATTGGTTAGGACTGACACCAACTGTTTCCTATCACTCAAAAAAAAGCTTACGCGGACGGAACACCGGAACACCAATACTCCTGGTCCAATACTTTTCTTTTAATTAAAAAAATAAAAAACAAGAATTACTTTCCGGACAATTAATATTATAAAAAAAACTATAAGCATGTTAATTTATAATAAGAAATTTACCTCAAATTAATTGATAGATTAAAGTGAAAGCAAATAGCAAAATGATTGACGGAAACCCAAAGCAATGATTATTTCAAAATCTTATCTAAATAAACATAAAAATTGTTTTTATGTAATGCAATTTAATTATAAATAAAATATATAAAGCTTATTGTAATTAGTTAAATTAATTTTAAATAAATTAAATGAATAGATTTAAATATTAAATAAATAATAATAAAACATTTGAAAAATCTGTAATAATTGTAATAGAATTTATGTTTGTTTTATTTTTGTTAATTCAAGTTAAAACCAGCTGACTAAAAATCTATCATACTGTATATAATTTAACGAAACTTATATTTTTATTTTCAATTCTAGGTTTAAATCCATCTCACCAATATGCATTTCGCCAAAAATAAGTTTTTCTGAGTTAATTCAAACATATTTTATACTCTACTCCAGCGAAACGCAAAAGATAAGAAATCAAAATGTTTGTTAACTTTTATACCATTTGTTAAACATACAAAAACAGTA
>JAQFXP010001893.1:0-17141 GCA_034693685.1 Belba bartosi
GAAAATTTTACTATATAATGGTCATGCGCTTTAGAACTATAAATAATGTTTAATGTTGGTCAGTAAATTGGTCAGTTTGGACTTCGCAGAATCTAACCTATTTGCATGTTATGACTCTAACTGCATATAATATATTTATAATAAAAAAAATTTTCAAATTAACTGGATTTAAACTAAATTTAGTTAGTTTAACTGAATTTAAACCGGATTTAACGCAAATTTAGGAAAAATTTTCTAATTTTAGTCAAATTACAAAAAAAAATATTGCCAAACGCCTTTGGCGGTCGGCAAAAAAGATGATAGGATAACTTTTCGTGGATCAAATGCTATAGGGGATAAATCTCAATTTTTAAAATCAGCAAGATTTTTGATTAATCCCCCCTTTCTCAATCTCTGGTTATAATGTTAAAAAGTACTTTATTATAGCAATGCAATTTTAACAATATGTTTTTACTGCACGCATAATGCAAATTAGTGTTTCGATTATAGCAAAACTATAATAAAAATTTTAATACAATAAAGTTTTAAATTGCTTTATTTACATTTATATTTAAAATTTTTCCATATATTTGTCAATATTTGTAAATTTTGTGATTGAATAACAATGTATGATTTCTGATATACAATTACATGCAATTATAAATTATTTTTAAACAAGTTGAAACATTCAGCAACAAAAAATAAATAACATTATAGACTAAATTTATTTATATAAATTAAATTAAAATTTTTGATTATAACAAAATTTGATTTTAGCAATAATTTTTAATGCATCAAGCAATTGCTAAAATTAAGTATATACTGTATTTATTTTTAAGTGAATTGTTTTAAACATTAAATTAAAATCAAAAATAAATTTAGTAAGTTACGAAAAATATAACTGACAGATTTTTAAAGTAAATTAAATTTTTATGATACTATAATAAACTTTTTAACAATTATTTTATTTTTATTTTTTAAAGCTGTAATTGAAAATACAACAAAAGCATCTGCACACTTAATTAGTCAAGTTTGGATTAAATATGAACCAAGCTTATTTAAACAAGATTCAATATATAGCATTGAAGTGTCTGACAATACGGTATTCAATGCATTCACAATAAGACCGAAAATATGCGATCAATTGTCTCATTGTGTGGACACATATCAGACAAACATCGAAACAACATATGACAAAAAACAAATAATTAGTTTTAATTTCAATCCTAATATCAATTCAAAATATATTAAATTACTCTTTTATGTTGAATATTTTGCACCATTATTTTCGCCCAGTTTGGCTCAAGTTGAATTTAAATTGAAATTGTTACATTTTGGAAATCCTTGTCTAAATTTTACTTGTTTAAATAAAGGAGTATGCACAACTGAATTAAATAATATTAAGCCAAATTGTGATTGTCTTAAAGGTTATATAGGAAACAAATGCGAAAATATTGACTATTGTATAATGCCAGTTGGTGGAAAGGTTTGATTAAAAATACTAACATGTATATTTTTATACTGTATGTTTTAATTATTTATTTAAATTTGAAAGGAGTCTGGCCATAAATATTGTTTGCAGTTTGAACAAAGCGAATGCCAAACATTGGATAATGGATTTAAATGTTTATGTAGTGGAAATAAAATTAACTGGATAGAGTAATAAGTTTTTAATAATTATTAAACTTGTATAAATTTAATTAAAACTTGTATTTGTTTATATTTTACAGTAATAAATGTGAAGGTTTACATTTAACCAAACTTGACAACTGGATGGTAGATTTAGAAACTGGCAAGTTAATTTATTATCCAACTGACCAAGCTAATAGTTTAAGTTTGGAATTTTTTAGCATAAATACAGAGCAAAATGATATTTGTTTGCAAATTGATTATACGGCTGCAGAGAATGCAGTCTTAAATGTGGTTTATAGTTGGGAGAAAAACAAACAAGATCCATCATTTAGCTATACAATTTTAAAATCAAATAACACGTTTAATTTTTGTGTCAGAGATTTTCGATTCAATGTTCATGATAATTTTGTTTTGCAACTGTCTATTGACAAACTTAGTAAATATAATGTTGATCACTTTCAAATTACAAATGGCCAAGCTGAATTAGTGAAATATACAATTAAACCAGTTAAATATATAAAACATTGGAATGACTTTACATTTGATCAAGACTGGAAAGCATTGCCTTATTATTTTTGGCAAGCTGATAAAACAAACATTAAATTTAATCTTGACAGTAAGTTTAAAATTTTTAACTTGCTTAATCTAGGCTTTAAGTTGTCAATAATTATTTTATCCAAACAGTGTCAGCCGCTAACAACGAATATTTTTCAACCAAGCTTATTAGTCCGTGGATTATAGCAAATAATAATTTTAATAAATTAGAAAATACTTTTAAATTGAGCTTTCTAAAAAAAGAAATGAAAGATAATTTAAGCGTAAATTTAATAATATTATATCATTTAAATGAAAACGAGATACAAGCTAAAGTAACACCGATTGACTTAACTGGCAAATTGGAACTAGATAGAAAGATTATAATTCCAGACAATACAAGCTTTGCTTATAGAATTGTCTTTGAATTTACACTAATTCCAAATATTTCAAAACAATACAATTTAAGCTTAAGTGGAGTATCGGTTGGTGATCCATGTTTAAATAATCCTTGCACTAATTATGGAATATGTTCCGGCTTTGACCCAAATTCTTATTTATGTGATTGCATTACATCTTACAGTGGCAAAAATTGTGAATGGAAAAATTTATGTCTAAAAGTTAGTATTATGCTTAAAATGTATTTAATTAAATTTTAAAAACAACAAAACTTAACTTAATAATTAAATACAAAGTATATAGCACAATGCATTATTTTATTAAACATTTTGATAATAAGATAATCGTTATTGTTTTTTAAATCTATATTAACTTTATCATTTATGTGCAGTATTTTTTTGCATTATTTTATCAAATCTGCCAGCACGTTTTAAAAATACTAATATTATAAATAATATTTTTATTTACAATGGTTTATATTGTTATAATATAAAAATTTTACATTGTTTATTTGATAATAAACTTACCTTAATTTTTATTTGTTTTTTAATTAAATAGATTGCTAAAAACGATTGTAATTTAAATCCAGTGTTAGTCGACCGATCTGGAGGTGAAAGTAGATGTATTCAAATAAATGCCAATACGTATGAATGCGAGTGTTTGAATAATAATTATTATTGGAATTTAGATTTACAAAGGTATAAATTTAAATATTTAATTGTATAATTTAACATTGTTATTTTTAAAAATTGTTTAATTTTTTAACATTTAAATTTTTTTTAATTTAATATTTTTAAAGCAAGTAACAATTAAAATGTTTTTAAAAACTTGTATAGTATAATGCTTGCATATATTATAAATTGAAATATAAAACAAATTAGTAAATTTTTAATAAAGTTTACAAATTAGATTATATTTTATTAAATTGAAAAACTTAGCTAATCTTATTTATTTAGTTTAAATTTTACAATATATTTAAAAAACAATTTTATTAAAGCGTGTACGATTGTAATACTACCGTAAATATATTTTTTAATTGCTCTTTATATTTTAAAAAGCATATTAATATATATATTTAGTTAAAATTAAATATTTTAAACACACACATAATATATTTATTTTACAATTTATTTACAGATGTGACCGATTAATTAAAAATAAAAATCAACTAGAAATATGTGCTGGATCAAAGTGTGAATTTATAAATGGAGTAATTAAAAACGCAAAATGGTTTGGCAAAGATTTGTATTAATATAAATATTACAAATTTAATAATTAATAAAAATAAATATTACTTTAAATTTTTACAATTCTAACTATAATTAATTTGTATTTTTGAGTTATTTTTTATAATAAAATAAACAAAATTAAACTTATCATTGTTTAGATTTTAACAAGTTTGTTTTACAGCAAAATTTATGTCACTTTTTCGATATGAGAAACAATAGAGTTATTTCAATATATATAAGTTTGAAAAATAAATTTTTAATATGTTTAAAATGTGACATGACAGTTTCAAAAAATTATTTTTTATATTTTCTTGAAAGAAATCCAATTCTAAACCCAATAAAAATAGTTTCAAAAAATCTGTGAATTGGTTATAGAAATATTTATTTAAATTGTGTTTAAATAATTATAAACTGTAATAATAAATATTTTCAGTTCTATTTGGGTTTATATAAGTTTGGATTTCAGTTCTATTTGGGCTTATTTAAAATTGCATTTATATATATTTAAATAGAGCATTGACAAATAGGCATTTGTGGTTGTGTACCAGTGAAATGATATCCGCATAACTACATCTGTGAGGAATAATTGTAAAGTAAACTTGTTATATTAGTGCTCAAGTTAAATTATACATATTTTTAGTGCTGTCTATTAATGATACATAAGTAATGTGTCGCATTAATTGATCAATATATACATATAATTTAACTTAAGCGCTAATAACTTCAAAATTACTCCTCAAAGGGGCAGTTATGCGGACTTCGCTTTTCAGGTACACAGCCACATTTAACGGACCCATTTTAGTCTTTTAAATAGGTGCTAAAAGTTATTTATCATTATTCTTTTCAATTACCGTAATACCCCACATATAGCGGCATGCCGGTAAAAGCGAGAAAAACTATGGTTTTAAACAAATGACTTTAACTTAAATTTTAAAATTATTTTACAATTAAAATGCAATAATATATTTTAACATTAAAATATAATGTTGTGCAAAGTTTAAAATAAACTAAATTAAATAAAAAATAAAATATTTTATATTAAATGTATTAAAAACATTTAATAAATTAAATAAAAATAAGAAAATTTGCAAGGAAATGTTTAATTTTTTAAATTTTAACTTAAAATTAGACAAAAACAAATGGCAATTTAAATAAAAATTAACCCAGCTAGTAACTTTGCATCTAATTATTGCAATTAATTAAAAATACTAATTAAATAAAATTTTTATATTAAAAAATTTTTTCGCTTTATACCAGCATGCCGCTATATGTGGAGTATTACTGTAATATTATCGATATTAAAAGTTTTAGTTTTTATATAAAACATTCTAAGCAATTGTCGGTTTTACTGCTGCACGCATTGAACAAAGATCTCGCATTGAAGGCGTGCAGCAGTAAAGCCGACAATCGCTGTATTGCTGTACTGCACTAAAGCGTACATTGGGAACGCATGTATACAAAAAGAAAGAACATACAGGAAGCATATAAAACTTACACTTAATCTAGTTTAAATTGTGGACAGAGTGAAATTCAGCAAAAACTAAATTAATTTTTTTACATTATATATGATATACTTTTGTCAAAGTTAATTTTAATAAAATTCGGGTGTGACTTTACAGCATTAATCCTTGTTAGTTAAAATTAAATATCAGAAAATATTTTTTTTGTATATAAAATAATAAATATTTTTATTTTTATCCAAATAGTCTGTAAAGGTTGAAATAAGCATTTATATTCAAAATAAAATTTTGCTAAATCAGTATAAACCGTGTGATTTGGATGCAAACTAACTCTAGAAGTCGGTCAATAAACTTCTACAATAATACCGAATAAGTCAAAATCATTGCTTTATACATAACTATAAAATTCAAACTCAAATCTAAAACTAAAGAGTTATTTTAATTAGTGCTAAATTTAGTTTAAATCCAGTTTAAATTTAGTTAAATTGGGCAGAATTTTATCATAAATATTTTAGCATTTTTAAAAATCCCTTTCCCGATTCCCCTAGGTTTTCTGATTTTAGATGCTCCAGAATTGGTCGATTTTCTCAATCTTTAAACCGTTAAGCTGCCAAGTTAAAATTTTGTTTATTTTTAAACTTGATAGTAATTTTGCCAATAAATTATTAATTTAAAAAAATCTAAACACATATCTAAGTTACTAAATAAAATATTTAAATAAAAATATGTTTTAATCACAAACTTATTGATTGTTTTTCAAACACTTAAAAATTTGATAAGAGATATACAAAAATATTTATCTCATTATTATTATTATTATACACTTAAGAGTTGTCTTAATTCTTAAGTTTTAATATTAAAATAATATTACTTTGTACTTTGATGCTGCTTTTATAAAAGTGCTTGCTCTTTAATTAATAAATGGCTTTAAAACAATTATTTATGTTAAAAACATTATTATTATTTTTAATTTTTATTGTACAATTGGTTTTTTCTCAATTAGGTAAATATGCTTTTTATTTATTTATTATATTATTAATTATTAATAGATGTGTGTTTAATATTAGTTATTTAAAAACTACTGAAAATTTTAATTAAATTAAAACTTTTTAATATCAAAATTTTTAATAATTAATTAAATGTTTATAAAGTTTTATATTAAAAATATTAATTTTAAAACTTTTTATGCATCACTCAGAATTGGATTATATTTATATAAATTATTAAAAATTAGTTATATTATGCAATAAACAAGTTTTAACATAAATTTGCTTTTAGTTTAAATCAAATATTAATTCAAAACAGTATTTTAGAATAAACTAAACTAAAGCAAATAATATAGATTTTGTATTTAAATCAATTAAAACAAATAATTTTAAATGCATTTTGTAATTGTATTAGTTAAATTTTCAAACATCTTCTAGCTTAAATTTAAGTATAAATAATCAAATAAAATAAAGTACTTATATGTCAAAAATGTATTTAAATAATAAATATACAAACTGATATGCTTAAATAAATTTATAATAGTTTTCAGTAAATATTGTTTTTAACAGCATATTAAAACTTTAAAATTATTAATATATAACTATAAAAATGCAAAATTCTGACTTTATCGTTAGTAATTCTTAATTTTAACATTTATATAATTTTTAACAAATATTTTAATATATTTTATTTTAAGCCATAAATGATGTTAGCATTATATTTAATAAACAAAGATTTTATAAACATGTTAGGTTTATGTTAAATTAAAACCATAGTTTGAACAAATTAATATTTTTAGATAATGTAAAAATATTGCCAAATCGATGGGAAAGCATAGAAAGTAGCTGGCCACCTCAAGACTCCACTGACACAATTAAACAAAAAAATTCTCAATTTTATTATTTAAGCAATAACAATGTTGATTACTTTTTTTGGAATGTCAATGAAAAGTTTCTTGATCAATTAAAGTTTAACAAAAATGAAATTTTTAAATTACGCTTTAAAGTAAGCTTGTAAATTTTGCAAAAAAAAATTTAAACATAATTAAATTTATCAAATATTCAAGTATTGGTCATATCATAATAACGAAGCAATGGCCTTGCCAGTTTGCATGGTTAATATTAGTCAGACAGATGTTAGCAACTCAAAATTGTACGATGTCAATTTTAAAGGATTGTGGATGCCATTTGAATTGAGCGTATCTATGGAACAGCTGAAGACCTTGAACATTTCTATATTTACTGGAGATAAGGATTCAATGATTGCACTAAAAGACATTGAATGTAAGAATCGAATAACTTTTTCACAAATAATACAGTCAAAACCGCTTTTAACAAACAGTTATTTTTAAAGTGTGATATAATTGGAATCTTACATACAGTATATTTAATAATTAAAATTGTTTTTGATCTTTTGTTTTTATAGATGGGTTTAACTATACTTTAAATTAATAATTAAACTTAAATTAAGGGTCAAAAAGACCAAACCATTTAGGGAGATTAGAGGAAATTTACAAAAATATTGTAATGAAAACTCAAAAGGAATCAAGGATGAAATTTTTTAAAACGCTCAAAAAGCCTTAAAAATAATTTAATTTATATGCAATTTAACCCAATTTAACTCAATTTAAATCAAATTTAATTAAATTAACTAAATTTAAACCCAATTTAGAAAAAATATCTTAGTTTTGGCTCAAAAAATGTCACCCTCCTTCCGCGGCCAACAAGTCCTAAGGATTAACTTTTGACAGATTAAATGCTAGAGCGGGGAAAATACCAATGCAATTAAGAAAGTTTAAAATTAGAAATTAATAAAGAGGATTAATTAGGTAATGAATTTTTTACAATTTAAAAAATCTATATAATTATAAGTTTACAACCAAGGAAATGTTTTTTCAAAAATAAATTTAGTAGCGCATCTCTAAAAAATATCTTGTTTAGAATTACATTTACCGATTAATTTTATCCAGATTTAACATTGTTAACTTATGTTAATTATTATTTGAGTAATTTTATAACAATTTATTTTTTATCAATCAACTTATTATCAATTTTTATTTATTTTTAAACTTAAGCAAGTACATATTAATTAATGAAAAATTTAATTATTAATATTTTAAAATTACTCAAATAAATAAGTTAAAATTTTTAAATCTAGATAAAATTGATTGGTGAATGTATTTCTAGCTGAGATATTTATTTTTAAGAAATGCGCTGCTAAACTTATTATCGAAAAATATTATTCTTGATTAAAACTTGATTTAGTATTAATTTAGAGAAAAAAATTCTAATTTTGGCTGTAGAACTTAATTACAAAAGGTTCCTTTTTGCGGACCAAATGCTAGGAGGTTCTAAAATCTAAAAATTTTTAATTGTGCAATTTTTGGTTAATCGATCATTCTCCATTCATGTTGTAAATACAAAAATAAATATTTGTTAAATGTTTAAAATGTATTTTTCTTTTTTACAGTTGAATACGAGTCTAATATAAATCCAAATAATGAAAACAACATAGAATTACAATATTATACAATTGATATGTCTAATGAAGAAACGTATGAAACGACTGTCAAGCCATTTAATTTAACAACTGATTGCATTTTTAATATAACCAAACTTAATACAAATTGTTTTGAAAATTTTACACTAAATAAGTTTGACCTAGAAACAAAAGTTCTTGATTTAAAACAATTCGATACATGTTTTGAAATTCAATATTTGGCTAAAGAAGAGACGGAAATAAATATCAAATTCAATGCAATTAACGATTTAATAAAAGACACAATTCTGACAATCAAACCAAAAGTTGTCAAAAATGATGTAAACATTGAAACAACAAAAATTTGTTTAAGAGATTTATTCGCATTAAGTGCTGAAGAATTTATCATTTCATTTAATGTTATGCAAAATAATAGAGTGAATGATATCAATGGTTTGGCACTAAAAATATCGATGACTCGAGTTGATGACCATGCTTCTTTTAAGTTAAAATATCAGTATTTTCTAAATCAGATGCATGATCCATTAAATATTTGGAAAACAGAGTGGAAACAAATATCGCCTGATAGTACTAGCATGTTTACTTTAAAAAATGATAGTGTACATTTTTCAGGTAATTCTATAATTTATTTTTAGTATTTTTTAAACTTTAAATTATAAATTAATTAATTGTATTTTTACAAGTTAAATTATAATAATTAAAAAAAATTAGTAAATAGTAAAAACAAACTAAACTTTACATTTTATTTCAACTAGCTAACACAGACACTGAAATACCTGCATCGGCACTATTTATTAGTCAGCCATGGATTCAATTTAACCCAGATGTATTCAAAACTAACCTTGGTTATAGTATTGAAGTTGCAACCAATGAGGCATTTGATGCGTTTGAAATAAAACCAAAAATTTGTGATCAATTAATGCATTGCTTCGATGTCTTCCAAACTAAAGTCGACAAAACAGTTGATAAGAAGAAGACAATTAATTTTGATTTTAATTTTGATATTAATTCAAAATATATTAAACTATTATTTTACATTGAATATTTTAAACCGACATATTTAAGCACAAATGTGCATGTTGAATTTGACTTAAGATTATTAAACTTTGGAGCACCATGTACACATTTTGATGGCTATTGTAAAAATAAGGGAATTTGTCTAAATGATCCAAATAATATAAAACCAAGATGCGATTGCGACAAAACCGCATTTACTGGCTTTCAATGTGAAAAAACTGACAATTGCAAATTATTTATAAGAACAAACGTTTGTTTTATAATAATAATTATTATTATTTTAGGCTAAATATGTTTGTATTTATTTATTTATAGTATACATATGAAGACATGTGTCTTGAAATGAATGTAGAACCATGTGTGCCTATGGATCATGGCATTAAATGTACTTGCGCTGAGCCTGCTATTAATTGGATAGAGTAAATAATTTAAATTTTATTATTATATCTTAAACAAAGTTTCTAATTTTTTTAATAGCAATCTTAGTTTTAATCATAAATAATTTAGTGTAAAATAATATTAATTATAATTTATAAATTTTAATTTTAACTATTTAAATTATTTTAACAGCGGAAACTGTACAGAACTGGCATTACCAGAATTGGACAATTGGAAAAGCATAGATGATAAAACATATCCACTTTATCCAAATAGTCAAAATAACCAGTTAACTTATAATTTATTTAATATAGATACTATAATGTATGACTTGTGTCTTACACTTGATTATAATGCCAAACAAAATGTCATTTTAAATGTAATTTACAAATCTGATCTTGGCAAAAAAGACGATCCTTTTAGCTATACATTACTAAGTTCAAAAAACGAGCTTGAATTTTGTGTTAGAAATTTTAGATACAATATACATACTAATTTTTCATTAATATTATCAATTAACAATTTGCAAAAATATGACAAAGATCAATTTAAGCTAAACAAAGTAGATCCAAGTTTAGATTTTTTATACAAAAAGCCATTTAAGTTTATTTTGCCAAGAAAGACGGACCAGGATTTTAATTACTATTGGACAATGTATCCTGATAATATATTTACTGTTGATATACCAAGCAGCTCGTTTAAATTAGATCGTAAGTCAATATATTATTTTGTTATTAATACTTTAAAAATAATATATTTCAATAAGTACATTAATACATTTATATGTTTTATGCTTTGTCATTTTTAGAAACAATTAAACAAGATGAATATTTATCAGCAATATTAATAAGTGATTGGATAAATACAAATACAAATTTCAGTAAAACTATGAACATGTTTAAAATACAATCACAACAAAATTGGAACACAAATGAAATAGTTATCAAGAAAAGAATATTTTTACACAGAAACACAGAAGATGTAATTCACATAACTGATCAAGTTCAATTAATTGATCAACATGAACAAGACGTAGATATAATTATACCCGAGAATATTGACCCGGTATTCAAAATAGTTATCGAAATCATAATTAAACCAAAAAATCAAAAGCAATATACTTTAAGTATAAGAGATATATCAATTGGCAATTCATGTATTAAAAACTCAAAACAAGAGTCTATTTGTGGTAAAAATAGTGAAAGTTGTAACATGCTCGAACCAAACAATTATCAATGTGTTTGTAAAAATGGATTTAATGGAAAAAATTGTGAATGGGCAGATTTGTGCAATAATGTGAGTTTATTAACATACAGTATTTAATATATTTGATTTAAAAGTAAATATTTTTATTTACATTTATTTTAACAAGGATGTGACAAAATGCAGTTTGTCTTTAAGTTTAGAGGATGATACAAACTTAAATAATAAATGTATTCAAATAAGTCAAAATACTTATCAATGCACTTGCCTAGATAATTATTATACGTGGAGTCCAACAAAGAAAAGGTAACAATCTTAATTTTAAAAAGTTATTTTTTAACATAAATTTATTTATCAGATGTGTTCGCTCTGTATCTTATAATCAAACAATTCTCGAATGCAATGAAAATAATTGTGAATTTCTTAATGGATTAGTAGAGAACACAAAATGGTCAAATGATAACATGCCACAAATTGATCCAAGCAATAAAAATAAGATTATACCGTTTTATTTTACAAATAGAAATAACAGTGATATATCTTTGGATATAAATTTAAGCAAGCAAGAGGACTATTGTTTTGAGCTAGATTATAGGGTTGACAGCAACTCAGAACTGTTAATATCTTATGAAGATAATAATCCGATAAAGTTACACAAAAATGTACTATACACTTTAATGAATGTTTGGGATAAACAAGATATTTGTGTTTCGTATTTGACGCATAATTTTAGCAACAGTTTTAACATTAATATTAAGCCAAAGTTTTTGGACAATAATAAACTGAGCATAGTGCATTTTAATTTTAAAAATTCTAATCAGGATAAGACAAAATTGTCAACTGATTTGCCATATTTGACACAATGGCCCGGTGCTCTTAAAGAATTTATTACTGCCTGGCCAGTTGCTCTGCCTAAAGTTGAATGGGATATTGAAGAGGCATTTGTGTTATTTAAACGTAAGTTATTTACTGTTTGTTTAATAATAATAATTAATATTATATTATAAAAAAGAAAAAATCACAATTGTTTAAAATATGTAAGGACAAAAAATTTTAAAACTAAAATACAATTATGAAAAACTAAAACCTTTATGCAAGAAATAAAATCTAAATATGCAAGCAAATACTTTAAATTAAGCAACACGTTTTATTACTACGATTTAGTTTTTTAAAATAAATTTTCTTAAATTAAACTATTTATTGTTAACCTTAAATATGAATAATTTTATAAATAATAACAAGACCCCACCATTCGGTGACAATCCAGGGCATGTTTCACATATTAGTAAACCAATGGATGTAGTTACTTCAAATATTGAAACAAATTTCTAACAATATGTTTGTATCCTATATGTAATAATATGTGTTTATTAATGATATTTTATTATTTAATACAAGTTTATTTTAAGTTATAAAAAAATTATATAATAGCTCAAAGTGTTGGCCAGCACACTTCCTATTTAATAAGTCAATGGCTAATAAAAAATAGCATTGAAACACAGTTTAGATTTAACATCAAATCTAAATTCAAAGATTTT
Organism: Belba bartosi; assembly: GCA_034693685.1. Taxonomy (NCBI): domain Eukaryota; kingdom Metazoa; phylum Arthropoda; class Arachnida; order Sarcoptiformes; family Damaeidae; genus Belba; species Belba bartosi. The sequence continues at coordinate 12,856 of JAQFXP010001893.1, forward strand.
TTGATTGAATTCGTTGTATTTGATGACAAACTGGAAGAAAACCCAATAAATAAATTAGTTATTGGAGACACGGAATTAGACCCAAAAGTATAAACAAAAATATTGATATTTACTGTATTTAAATTAATTTTAAATATTTATTCAAAAAAGGCCAAGGTGATGCCAATAGTCATAATAAATATTCCAATAATGTATACATCATTTAAAGTTGGCTTAAAAGTAAAATACAGTAAAACAGACAAAAGTTCTTCAGAATTGTTCCAATTAACTAATATTGATCTTGGTGATCCGTGCGTGATTAAAGATACTACCAGCATTAACACATGTTCTATGCATGGTATTTGTGTTAGAAATAACGGCACTCTTGATTTATATGATTATAATTGTGCATGTGAAGAAATAGATGACACGTTCTATACTGGAAAAGATTGTGATGATGAAGACTATTGTCATACTATTGACAAGGTAATTGTTTATTAGTTCTACATAATTTAATTTTATTTAATTAATATTAATTTTTGTATTATTTTTAGTTTCTAGCTGAAACAGGAAACGAATATTGTTTTAAAAATAAATATGGTACTTGTTTAAATTTGCACACTCTAGGATATAAATGTAATTGCTTAAATAACAGCGATTATTATTGGAATTTTGAAGACAAAAAGTGAATAAATCATTTTTTAAAAATAAAAATAAAATAATAAATCTTTTAACTAGATGTTTAAATCAACCAAGATGTTTGGAAAATAAATGTGACAGGGAAACGCAAAATTGCATAGAACCAAGTGACTTACAAAGTAATTACACATGTCAATGTAAAGATGAATATTTAAAAGACAAGGATGGTAATTGTTTAAAATACGATGTATGTAATCCCATGTTAAGAAAATTACATGGAGAACACCCTGAAATACCATGTGGTAACTCAATAGCAGCATGTCAACAATTAATAACTAATCCAAATGATTATACGTGCATTTGTCCTAAAGGCTATACAAACATTGGAGGTAAAAAAAGCATGCTTAATCAAATATGTTAATGTAATTCCTATTGTTTTTAACTAGTTGACAAAAAATTCAATTCAAAATGTGAATCAATAATCTGTAAATATTCAGCGCTTAATGATTGTCAACAAATTTGCACACTTGATGACCAAGGCAATCAACGAGGATATAGATGTTCTTGTTATGATAATTATGACCAAATCGACGACAACTGCAAATTGAAAAAAGGATTGGTTTGTGAGGAATGTAAGGCTAATACGTATTGTGACCAAGATAATAACTGTAATTGTATTCAAGGATACACTAGCACAAATCCGTGGAAATATGATTGTTTACCTGGTAAATTATTTAATTAAATAAACTATTTAACTTTTCTAGCTTAATAACATTTCTAAATTAATTTAATAAACTTTATTCTATCATGCTTAAGAAATTAATTAAATATTACATAATTTGATAACTAAATGTGCTTAATTAAATATATTTTTAATAGTAATCTCCTTGGACATTTGCCCAGATGGAAAACTAGAAAATAATACGTATGGTAGACAATACTGTTATTGTGGAGATAATTACACATTTAATAGAACGACATCTTTATGTGATTTAATGCCAATTTGCGGCGAAGGAGGTTCTGGAAGGAAGGAATGTAACGCCAAAAATGCATTATGTGTGCTTGATGAAAAACTGCTTAAGAGTTATAAATGTGAATGCGCTCAAGGACATATAATAGACAGTAATAACAATTGTATTCCTTATTGTCAATTTAATAAGCGTGAAGAAACTTGCAATAAACTGATAGCCACTTGTGATCCGACTGCAAATCCGACTAAATTTGATGTCAAAAAGCCTGAAATGTATTGTATTTGTAGACCCGGATTCATTTGGGACAAAATATCTGCAAGCTGTATTGTCGCACAATATTCGGCTAAATTTTATTTGATTATTAAAAATGAGTTTTACTTTGATATTAATGACTATTCAATGCCTGTTAGCAAATTAGACCCAATGAAGTATCAAGCTGACTTAAGTGGCATTTATTTTGAAATTAAATCTACAAATGATTTAAATATAAAATTTTATGCAAACATTTATAAACAATTAAAAATTGATTATTTAAAAAACAAATTTACAGCAAGTTTGAAAAATTTAGTTGAAGGTATAATTAAAAACTGGATAAATTATCAAACAATTAGCTGTGACTTAATTGATGATGATAATTATTTCAACTGTACTTTTTCTGCAATTTATAAAAGTGACGATATTTTTAAAAATGATTTAATTGAAGCAATTAATTTAAATTGTTATAAACTTATAAATAACGAGAATGATTGTTTTATTGAAATATTAAATTCACCTAAAATATACATTGAAAGTTTAAATAACTTACCAGCAATTATTATCAACCAGAAAGACTTGAAAAAGAAATCTGTTGAAGTTCTTAAGGTATTTAAAATATTAATTAATTATTTTTATTTATAAAGTTTTCAAACAATTTTAATACTTATAAAAATTATTTAAATTTAATATTTATTATAATTTTTTTATATATAAGTTTATAGTAGATTAAAAATTTTATCTAGAGTAATTTCAAAGCAATAATTAATATACCATGAGTAGTCTTTGCTTGTTCACGGTTATTAAAAACTTGATTACAGTTTTTAAAAAATCCGAAGCAATTAGAAGCTAATTATATTAGTTTTATCCGCAACTGGGGACTTTAGGGGGCTTTTTGGTTATATTGTTTATCAATTGTAATATAAGATTTATGTATAAATTATATTAAAAGTGTTTACCATTAGTTATAGTCTTTATCATGCCACTTAACTATACAAATCAAAATTTTATATTACAATGCATAAACAATACAGCCAAAAAGCTACTTAACGCCCCCAGTTGCTATACAGCTAAAACTAATATAGTTTACTTCTAATTACTTCAAATTTTCCAAAATCATTAATCTGGTTTCCTAAAGCTGTAATTAGACAAATCTGAAAACACGTTTGTCAAAAAAACACAATGTTTTAAATTTTATGCAAGTTAATTAATGTTTTAAATTAATTAAAAAAAACTTAGATTGGTTATAAATATAAACTAACTAATTTGTTTAAAAAATAAACAAAATATCAAAATTTTTTAGACTTGTGAAGAAGCAAACGGCAATTACCAAATATGCGATCACCATGCTGATTGTGTAACTGATAATACAACTTCACTTTATTCATGTCTTTGCGATACTCAGTATTTTAATTCATTGCAAGAAAAAGAAGAAAATTTACAGACATTCAGAAATGTTTCGAATTCACAAAAAGTCCAACATTGTAAAGGTTTGAATAAAAATATTTGCATATTAAAATAAATTTTCAAAATAATAACTTTTTATATTATTAGAAAGAGATATATGTAATGAAAAATGTCCTGGTTGCAAATGTGTTCAAGAACCAAAGCTGGAAGATTACAAATGGATTGTTGACTATTTATGTGATTGTAAATGAAAAAAAGTAGCAATGTTAATTTGGTTTTTATTGCATAGAAAATTTAATTTTAAAACATATAACAAATACATATGTATAAATATTAATAGTTAATTTTATTGTTAGCAGGCATATTCATATAGAATACTTTATTCTTAACACAACTTAATTATTCGGACAAACTTTGCATTATGTCGAACGTAATACGTTTCGAATGTCATTTAACAGACATTCTTCATTAATTGCAGATATTGTTAAAATTAAATATGAAACAATACATAAACAAACAATTTTTTGTTATTTTAAATATAAATTGGACCTATTATTACGACTCAACTCAGCTCAACTATCATCATATCACCCAGCTCATCTTCAACCTAAACCGATATATAATTCAATAGTTACTAATGAGAATTAGTGCACAGTCAAATGTCGCTGATGAAGAATGTCTGTTAAATGACATTCGAAACGTATTACGTTCGACATAATGCAAAGTTTGTCCGAATAATTAAGTTGTGTTAAGAATAAAGTATTCTATATGAATATGCCTGCTAACAATTTACAAACCAACTTACAAAACCTAACTAATTTTAAAAATTTTAACAGTTAATTTTATGTATGAAAATATAGAAATGCTTTACAGTTCACATTTACTTTGTAATGAATGCCATCTGTTGTGCATTTTTCAAAACAAACACATTTCGAAATTCGAATCTGTTTTAAAAGTTGAAGCAATTCTTGTTAAGTAATTAATTGTTGTTTTAATCGTATTATTAGTTTAAATCATAATTTGTTTTTCAAATTAATA
>JAQFXP010001894.1:0-17139 GCA_034693685.1 Belba bartosi
GCCGGCTCTGATAATGACCTATTAACATCATTTATATAATGCATAACGTTGCAACTTATAAAAATATTTGTTAACCCATTTAATGTTTTTTTATTGCAAACAAAATCAGACTGCTAAAGCTTTACACTGTTGCAACGGTTAAGTATTTTAATGTTTTTCAAATTGATAAAAAACTACATTAATTTATAATAAATTTTTATTTATAAAATTATTTTGTTTCTTAAAAATAATATATTTTTTTATTATAAATAATTTTGATATAAATTTTTAGATATTAAATATTTTATAATTTATAACTTATAACTTATATTAACTTGTTATTAAGTTATATTATAAGTTATAAGTTATAAATCTTGCTATAAAGTAAAATCATAGTATACTAATTACAATAATTTGTATTAAGTTATAATTTGACAATATATAAATTAATAGTTGTAAGAAAAATATTTACCATAATAAATACTATTTAAAAATAATTATTTAACATAATATATCAAACATGAAACTTAAACTAATTGCAAATCTATTGCTTTGGTTTCATCGCATTTTTGGTATGACTTTCGGTGGTTTGGCTATCGATCGAAACGGAAAGATATTTATTAATAAATATTATAAAATTTATGGATATATTATTAACATTTTAATGTTTATTAGTTATATCTTAAATCTCATCATAATAATTGATTTACATAAAAATAATTTAAAGTTTGCTTTGTTTTTTAATATATTAAACGTTATTCAAGGTTTCCTTGAAGTTTATAGTTTATATTGCGCAAATAAGCATGGTTATAAACTAATTAAAATGTTTATTATAAAAATAAAAATAATAATAACTTATAAAATAAAAATAAATTTAATAATCTTATTTTGTATTTGGATTACATCAATATTAGTTACAATTATTCTAATATTTACTACAATTATTAGAACTAAATTTCCATACTACATAATTGTTGACATAATTTTAAAATTATTCCCTACTGTATATATATGGTCGTTGCATGCTACAATGTGGCTTGTTTCTCTTTTAAGCTGTTATATGCTTGATGATATTTATGATAATATTCGTTTCAAAATTGAACTTTTAAAAAGTAACATGGAAAATAAAGTTAATTTAAATTTAACAAATTATTTTCATTATTTTCTTATATAATAGGCAAAACACAAGTATTGGTTACAACCAAAAGAATATTTTAAAATAATTTTTTAATAAAAAATAAAATTAGTTTTATTAAAATTCGAGATGCAATTAATAAACTGGATAAAAAATTATTAATTTTTACTACCATGGTGACTATAAGCAACATTAATGCAATTATGCTATCAATCTATTTAATTGCATATTCTATTAAACAAGCAACATTAAAAATATATCTTGATAACTTTGCCCATATTGCAGCTACATAAATTATAGAATTAGTTTTGAGTTGTTTTATTTGCGGATTAGTTCCGGAAAAAGAGTCTAAAATATATAGAGTTTTGGATAAATTTTTAACAAATGATTTGTCTGTTTATGAATACAACGAATGGCTTCTGTTTGCGAATACGAGTCGTAAAACTCAATTCGGTTTCACTATTGGAGGCTTTGCTCCGCTCCGAAATACTACACTTATTCCGGTTTAGATTTAATAGTTTAAATTAATATAAATATAAATATATAATTTTTTCTGAATAGATATTTATATTTATGCTGAATTATACGGTTATTCTATTGCAAACGACATAAACAAACACGGTATTTGTTTTTATAGAAGTAATCTTTAACTTAGAAAAATATTTGAAAAAATTAAAATTAAACTAGCATGTTAAACTAATATTTAATTCGCATATCTTGTGTTTTCAATAGTTTGCAAAATTATTCAATAGTTTTCCCTAAAAATACAATTTATTTTTCAAATTAATATAAAACTTAATTACATTACAAAAACACAATTATAATAAAACAAAAAATATAATTATTATTTTGATTATTAATTAGACATAAAAACACAATTTAAAAAATGCGCTTGATAAAAATATTAACCAAAAAACAATGGTTTATAAAATAGTTTGGGTCTATAAACGGGTCGTTTGTATACGGGTTGAGGCCATAGGAACTGATGCGGAGACGAGTCGTACGTTTCGTGACATTTGAGTTTTGAGTGATGAGGGAAGTGGTGATGGACTCGATGTGCCAACTCTGGCTGATAATGGTGTTTATGGCCAGTCATACCATTCAAACCATTCTCGATATGCTTGTCGTCGTCGAACTCGGTTTTGATTACTTCTTCGTGTATAACCTCCCCGTCCTGTGGGCCCGAGTGATGACCGTTTAGTATATCACAACAGGTTAATTGATGTCCTGTTAACATGGTAACAAATGTAAAATTATTATGCGTCAATTATGAATTTATAAATAATTTATCTAAAGCAATTAATTTTTGATTGTACTAGTAAAATTATAAACTATTTAACCATGTTTATATTTATTTAAATTAATTATTAAACTATAATACTATAAAACAAACTTTGTAAATATGATTTAATTGTATAAGATACTAAAATAGTCTTAATTTAATTAATCCTACCTGACAGATCATCACCACCAAGTCCATTCATAGCTTGCTTCTCATCGATAATTGCAGTTTTTTCACCCATCTCATTTTTTACATCAGTCATCTCAACCTTATCTTTATTCATATCTTCAGGTTTAACCTCTTGGCCGGCCATTAGGCCTTCTTTAGCAGGCTCAATATGCTGCGGTTTATTAGCATCGCTATTCATCTCCATTAAGTTGGCAATAGTTGGCGCGTATTCGGTCACATATGACGAATATTTATGAAACGGTAAATGTTTAACCGTATGTCGCGCGTTAAAGCCCGGGATAAAATTATGCGGGTAATGTGGCTGTCTAAATATTTCATGCTCTTCCGATAACATTCCAAAATGTTCGGGTATACCAAACGCGCCCTTCCCGCTATTTGCATACATACTGTTTCCATCAATTACGTCCGGGTAAAAGTGTGTTATTTTTTTCGGTTTTTGTAATATGGGTTTCGGTTTCGGTTTTGGTTTGGGTTTTGAGTTAAACTTAAAATTTTGTTTTATTGGTTGCCATCCCTTGTTTGCCATTCCCTGTATTGGCTGAAATCCAGTTTGGGTTTGCGTTTGGGTTCCGGTCGTTCCCGACTCCCGATCAGTCTCTAGTCTGACGGGAATTTTCAGCCGATTTCTGTCGTTTATAAATGGAGTAGATTTTTCCGGTCCTAAGCTCTGGTGGTTTTTATTAAAAATTCTATTATTATTATCAGTCCTTTGTTCGCCAAATGACTGACTCTTATCGTCGCTATTGTTGTTAATATCACTTAATTCCAGTTCAGCGGCGCTTGACTTCAAACCGGAGTTTCGGTTTTCATTACTCTATTTGAATAGGTTTTCGAAAATAGATTTTTTTTAATTGACGCAAAAATCATTTAAATAATAATTTATTTAAATGTTGCATTTTACATCAATATTTGAATTTATTTTTTAGCAAGTTAAATTTATGCATAAGTCATTTGCATTTATTTAAGCAAAAAAACTAAAATAAACTGTAGGGCAAAGATGTATTATATAATTCTAACTGCACATGTATATTTTTATTACTAAAATATAGACAATATTTTTAAACTGTAACTTGATTAAGAAATTTTTAAATAAAATAAAATAAATAATCAATAACATATTATTTAGCTCAAGCTAATTAATTGTACAAGTATTTAATTTAAAAAATACCTCAAAAAATCCAAAAAATAATTTTTAAAAAATAAAAATAATAAATACAAAAAACTTACCATATCCTCAGCCGTCTCATCCTCCTTATCATCACTGCCGACGTTATCATTATTATCATTATTACCACTATTTCTATGCTCTAGGTCAGTCAAGTTACTAGCAAACTTTTTAAGAGCATCCTCGAAATTAGTATTACCACTCTTCTGTGCCAATTGACCAAGCTCAGTTTGCGTGCTTTGACTCAACGCCGCAAACTTCGGCAACAAATGACTAATTGAGGCCATAGTTTCCGGACTTATCGACTCCTTATTGTCGCCAAATGAGGGCCACTTAACCTGTTCACTGGCCCGGCCTCTGATCGCCACCTCATTGCCAGCACTGGCAGCCTGGGTCTGGTCGGACGCCGATTGCCTAGTTTTGTAGCCATTGGTTAAACTAATCGTTTGTTCGTTTGTATTAGTCTTAGGCCTAGTATGAGCACTGCCGTCAAGCTCAGGCATCCCAAGCCATTCATTGTAGTCGATAGACTGTTCGCTATGTTTGTGGTCGAGTGCTGTCGACTCGGAGTTTGTATCCGATGTTAGGCTTTTAGCTCTTCGAGGCTTTAGTAATACAATTATTGGTATTTTTGCGTTTGATGTTGTGTCGGGTTTTGACTGTAGTATCATTTGCTCGCCATATGGTTGTGCGTATTGCTGGACGTCCTGTGCCGGTGATAGGTATGGCATCCATTGCCCAGTTATTAAACGCGGATATAATAGTGTAGAGAATATTAATATAATTTTATACATATTTTTGTGGAAATAATTTTTACACAATTTTAAGCATAACTACAGTTATAATCAAATTTATTAATATTTTCAAAACTTTAATGATTTTTTAATAAAATATTTTAAAATAATATTTTTAAAAATATATTTTTATTAAAATTTTTTAAAAAGTAATATTTTTTTAGTAATAATTTGTATGACTTCTCAAACTGTAATGAATGAGAAATATTCGAAAAAATTATTAAAACTTTTTAAAAGTATAAGTATTTCGTATGATTCAAGTCATAGACATAAAAACATTTTACGCTTTAGTAACAAAAAAAATTTATTCAATTATAAGATTTCCTATTTTTTCACAAAAAAAATCTTTTCTATGAAGAAGATATTTAACGTTAATAAAAGATTACACAGATTTGCACTGAACTATAGCCCTGTGCAGAGCACCAGATCCGCAATGCAATGCACTGAACACTTGAGATGTGTTTAAACTTCTCGTCTATTATGCAAAAGATTTTTCTTTTATAACTGAAAATAATTTGTTATACTTATAGACAACAAAAAAGAGGACTATTTTACTTCACTTTTGTGTAAAAGCTTTGGAAAATTTTATTTTTAAAATTGTTTCAAAAAATTGTCTCGTTATGCATAGTCTGGTATTTATGTGATTTATTAAATAGGATTTAAATTTTTCAATTAAGTCTCTATTCAAATATAATTTATTTTTATAGCATAATTGTTATTAAATTAGCACGATAAAAATTAATGACATTAAATTTGATTGTATTAATATCAATTTGTAAATTTATTAAACATAATTAATTTTTATTTTATACATTATATACAAAATAACAAGATGACTATTTTAGTAATATATACTACATTTATGCTTTGTTAGAATTAATTATATAAATATTTTATATAATTATTTGAAATTAATTAATTATCGTTATTATTAAATAATTAATGATGATAAAGTTAAAACATTAATATTTTATTATTAAACAATAATCAATAGATAACTCATTATTAATTTTGTAGTTTAATGTAATTTTATTGTCAATTAAATTTATTAAAAAATTATTTATATTTAAATAATGCAAATAAGGCAACATTATACTAATTAAAATAAATATATTGTTTGACTATTAATTAAATGAATATTAATTAATTAAAAGAAATTATTCAAAAATAAAATATTGGTATAAAATAACTAATTTAAAAACTAAATTAAGTTACTTAACTGAGATTTAACATTTTATATAGTATTGTAAGTTGTATTTAAATACAGTATATGTTTAAAATTATATATATTATTATTTTATATATATTTATTGCGTAATAAGTTTAATATTCAAATATACTTCTGTAGTAATTATTTTTAGCAATATTAAAGTATATGTAGAATAAATAAATTGCAACTTTTATATATTTGTTTTTATTTATATATATTGCAAAAAATAATTCAAGTTAATTTTTTTGTTTAAAGATTTTATTGATATATTTTATAAATTGTTATAGAAATTATATATTATTTACTAATATTTTTTTAACATAATTAAAACTAAAATATTTTCCATTAATTAAATTAGAAACTAAGCGCTTGAACAGACAGATGTTATGTTAAATAAATTTTTATTTATAAAAAAAATTAGTTATATATCAAAAAATATACACATAAGATTTTTTTTATCTATGTCTACTCAACAATTGTATATATCTCTGATTTTAAAATTTTAGCACTTATTACGGTTTTTAGATAAATAATAATTATATTATTCAAATCAAAAAATTAAATTTTGCAAAATTATTACTTTTATTTATGCTGCCGGATTGTAGACTGTTTTCTAAAAATAGCTTGTTGCAAATTACATTATTACAAGTAATTTTAATAAATATATAAATAACCAAAAATTAAATAAAAATTTAAGTATTGTAATCACAATTATTTTAATTAATATTTTAATTTTTTAACTTAATTAATTTAAGAAAATGCAACATAATTATTATTAATTAAAATAATTAATTTTTATTGAGATAAAGTTTAAAAATAAAAATAAACAAAAATTTTAAATAGCAACTGCAATAAATATTAACATTTTGTTTAGCAAAATAATATAATATCTTTATTTAGATGTCGTCTGAAATAGTATCACCGTATAATTCAAAATAAATGTGAAAATCTAAAAATAAAATAAAATTTTTTAAACATTTTATTTTGTTATAATAACAGAGCTTGAGAAGGGAAGATCCGCCAAAAATAATCTCTAATTTTGTAAATTAATAATTATTCCTCTTATCATTCGATACGTAAATAATATTTCATTGAAAATTTTTTGGAGTTTTTAATCAAAATTAGAAATTTTTTTCTAAATTGATTCTAAATACGGTTTAAATCCAGTTAAATTAAACAAATGTTATTATAAATATATAGGAGTTTTAAGCGTTTTGAAAAAATCCCTCACTTAATACTCCCTGAATTGGCCTATCTTTTCAATCTCAGTATAATAATAATAATAATAATAATTTATTTCTAACCGGAATAAGTGTAGTCTTGCGAAGCGGAGCGAAGCCTCCAATAGTGAAACCGAATTGAGTTTTACGACTCGTATTCGCAAACAGAAGCCATTCGTTGTATTCATAAACAGACAAATCATTTGTTGAAAATCTATCTAATATTCTATATATTTTTACAGCTTTTTCCGGAACTAACCCGCAAACAAAGCAATTAAATAATAATTCAATAATTAAAGCTATGGTAAATATAGGCGTTAGTATTGCCTCGCTTTTAAATGTATAAAATTGTTCAAGCAAAGATATAAAATATATATTTAACATAATTGCGTAAATATGTCCTACAGTTTTCAAAACTTGAATATAAGTTATATAAGAATCCAATTCATTAATAGTGTTACGAATTTGAATAAAATATTTTTTATTTTGTTTAATAATGTTATTATTATAGTATAAAATATTATATGTAATTTCAATAAATTTACCTGCAACAAATATAAATTAAATATAAATTTTTAGAGCATAATCTATTAATATTTTATTTATGTAATTATTCTTAAATATTAATTTTTGGTAATATTTAATTAAAATCTTATACCTTTTTTCATTGCTAATTTTAATTTAAGATTTATATATATATAATCTAACAAATCAGAATAATAAATAGATATAATCCAGACTACAAATGGAAATGACCAAAGACAGATTAGATCCGTAATATTTAGTGCAAAAATAAAAATTTCTTTATATGATTTAGCTTCATTACATATAAATATGCATGTTGTAACAATTACAAATATGATCTGTGAGTACTAAAATGCAACAATAGCAATTAATTTATTTGAAATTTTTATTTTAATTAGATTTTCAGTAAATAATTTAATAAAAACAAATCCATGTCTGACAAAAAAGTAATAAATGAAAATTTTAACTAGTTTAAAAATAAAAATCATAATATTTTCTCCTATTAAGAGAGCAATTGCATATTGAAATTTTGTTGATTTTCCACTTGTGACAAAACGATCAAACTTATATTTAAAATCATATATATCGTTCACAATGCTTAATATAAAAATAACATATCCATAGATTTTATAATATTTATTAATAAATATCTTTCCGTTTCGATCGATAGCTAAACCACCGAAAGTCATACCAAGAATGCGATGAATCCAAAGCATAAGATTAATAACAAAATATAATTTATTGCTTATAATATTCATTTCAGTAAATTTTATTTTATTTATTTTTTATAATATTCAAATTATATTTTAAAATTATTTTTATTTAAAATATAGTTGTTATAGCAATTTATTGTTTTAATTTTGTTTTTTTATTTACATAATTTTTTTTAAAATAAAAATTTAATCATTTAATTTTTTCTAAAACAATGTATAAAATATTACCCTAATATCTCACATATAGCGGCATACCGAAATAAGGGTTTTTTTTAATCATGCCCGAGGGCTTCTCCCTGCACAACCGGGGGTTTAAACCCAGTCAGGGATCGTCACTTCACCGTGAGGTATGGTGACAAGGATAGTGTCACAGTTTTAAGAGCACACACCTAAACGCTCCGTATACGTAGTTTGTGGTTAAACCGGTCGTACACTACCAATTAACGGCGCTTGGTAAGCAGCCCGTGGTCGTCTTGCCCCACCCAAGCCCTAATAACTTATGAATAGAAAAATTAGCTCGGACAGGGTTTGAACCCACTACCTGTTTGTTAATTTATACATAACTGCAGTCGGACGTCTTGACCACTGCGCCAGCCTGCCAGGATATTAGCTCGAATATCAAATAAAGGGGGTTGATAATTTTTAATAAAATGGCCTTAAGATCACTACCGACATGCCGGTATTAAACGAAAAAAATCTTAATATAAAATATTTGTTTAATTAGTATTTACAATTAATTGCAATAATTAAATACAATTTTAATAGCTGAATTAATTTTTATGCAATTTGTCGTTTGTTTTTGCCTGATTTTAACCTAAAATTTAAAAATTAAAAGTTTTCCCGCAAATATCCTTATTTTTGTTTAATTTATTTAATGTTTTTAACACATTTGATATAAAATTTTTAATTTTGTTAGTTAATTTTGTTTATTTTTAATCTTGCACATTATATTTTAATTAAAAATATATTATTGCATTTTAATTGTGAAATAAATTTAAAATTAAATTCAAAGTCATGTTTCAAAAACTTTATTTTTTCTTGTTTATACCGGCATAATGTTAACCTCACTTTATACCGGGCATGCCGCTATATGTAGGGTATTACGGTATTAATTATAAAAAATAAATAATTTAGATTGTTCAAATTATAAAATAAATAATATTTTATTGAATATTTAACTAACAAAACAAATAATTATTTAAATAAAAATATTTTAACTTAATAATAAATAAGCATAAGATTATTTCAAATATAAAAACATAACAAATGTTTTAACTTGATTATTTGCTTTCATTTAATAATTAAAAAATTTATTGATTTTTATTGTAAACTAGTTAAAAAACAATATTTATCATAATAAATAAATAAACATAGAATAATTGTCGATTAGTTTATATAGTTTCTAAATAGAAATGTTTTAATTTATTATTTTAATAAATTTATAAAAACAAATTAAATTTTAGTTTTAATATTTAAATTAATAAAAAATTGAACATTGATTTGACATTATTATGGTTAAACTATTTTAAATCTTATTGAGCTAATTAAATTTTAAAAAATTAAAACTATATTTATTGATATAAGTTTTTTACTTATACAAGTAAAAATTATAACAATTAAATTGAAATAAATTATTGATAGAAAGCTCCTGTTTTAACATGTATTACTGAATGCGTGATTACAAAACCATAGATTTGTTGATTATTTAATTAATTTATACATAATTAGCAATAAGAGTGTAGTCTTTTCAAAGGTATAAACCCTCCGATAGTAAACCCAATCGGAATCGACTTTCGATTCATAGACACGAAAATAATTGTTTCTCTGAAGTCCTGTTCTGACATTTGTGTCAATCGAGGTTTACAGTCAGTTTCATAAGTTAGTGCTCAATAACAATGTAGTTGACAAAGCTGTCGTTTGGACCATCTCACTATAAGACTATGTACCGTCCGCCATTAATTTTTAATTTGGCTTTGATTTGTAATTTAAAGCTTAAAATAAAGCGTTTATATTTAACACTGACCAAGTAAAACATAAATTTTTTATTTTTTACTTTAAAAGTTTTTAAAAATATTAATTATTTTCAAAATAAATACATTTTTACTGTTTCTAAATTAATATTTTAAAATTTTATAATTATTATTAGTCAAAATTTAAAAGTATAAAATTTTTATTTTTTTATCATATTTGCTTTGTTGTATTAATTTTCAATTTTCCTCTTAATTAATCTATAATTTTTGTTAAAATATAGTAAATTTTTTTATTTTAACATTATAATTTTATTAGTTATTTTATTTTTATTAATGAAATTTGTTAATACAATAAATATTTATTCTTTGAAATACAATCTGTTTTAAAATTTATCAAGATAAAAAATATCAAATGTTTATATATTAAGTTGTTTGAAGCAGTATTACGGTATAATAAAGAACAAATGAAAATATCTAAATTAATAAAAATTACCTATTATATAAAAATTGTTAAATTTATTAAATATATTCAAACCGAGATAAGTGTAGTTTTGTTGAGCGGAGCGAAGCCTCCAATAGTGAAACCGAATTGAGTTTTACGACTCGTATTCGCAAACAGAAGCCATTCGTTGTATTCATAAACAGATAAATCATTTGTTGAAAATCTATCCAAAACTCTATATATTTTTGAAACACTTTCAGAGACTAATCCACAAACAAAACAATTAATAATTAAAACAAGTATTGTTGTTATTGTAATAAACGTCAATAATAGAAAATAATTTTTTATAATTGAATATTTATTACTGATTACAATCAAATAAATTGAAATCATAATTGCGTATATATTGCACAAAGTCATCAAGGTTGTAATTGATGATAGTTGTGTATCCAATTTAGAAATTGTATTGCAAATTTTATTAAAATAAATTTTATTATTTACCAAAAAATTATTATGTTTTAAAGTATTATTTGCATTAAATTCCACACGTAATTTGTTTATTTAACAAAAAATAAATTATTAAAAATTATGTACACAAAGTATTTTATTTAATTTTTTATAATTAACACATTAAAAAAATATTTTTTTACGTTTTCGCAAATTTGCGTGGTAATTAATATCGTTATAAATGTCATCAAGCATATTAACGGTTAATAATGATACAAGCCACATTATTCCGTGCAATGCAAATAAATAAACAGTTGTAATTAAATGAGTTATTTCATTGATAATTAGATAATATACTTGAATTTTGTAAAGAGTAAATATTTTCACAATTACAAGTAACATTATAATTAAAAACCAAATAACAAATATAATAATCAAGTTTATTTTTAATTTAATTTTGTTTTTATAATTTTTAATGTATACATTAATAAATTTATAACCATGTTTATTTGCAAAATATAAACAATATAATTCACTAAGATTCTGGGCAATTCCTAATATATTTAAAAATGACAAATATTTTGATGATTTGTTAAAAGTATTAAAACTTTTAATTATAAGCATTTGATTAACGATACAAAAAATAGAAATAATAATAAAAATAATATATCCATAGATTTTATAATATTTATTAATAAATATCTTTCCGTTTCGATCAATAGCCAAACCACCGAAAGTCATACCAAGAATGCGATGAAACCAAAGCAAAAGTTTTGCGATTTTTATTAGTTTCATATTTATTAGAATAAATATAAAAATAAATATTTGATTAATAATTTTTACACATTATATATCAGTTTATTTTTATAAAATAAAATAATTCTTAAATCAATAAAAGCATTTTATTATTAATTATTTATTTTCAAATTTATTATTTTCTGACGTCAAACAAAATTTAAAATTTAACCATTTAATTATATATTTTTGCTATTTAATATAATTATAAATAAAATAATTTGATATTTTTTATATAACAAAATTATACAAAAGATTTATTTATAGAATTTATATATATTTTTATAAATTAAACTATAATAAATTTTTAATTAATGTATTTAAATTTAAATTAAATTTTATAATAAATATTTTTATAATGTTTAACTAAATATGTTTTTTAACATAATTACATATTTTTTTATTAACTAAACTTTTTATTATTTAATTACCATCTTTAAATTATACTAAATAATAAATTATAACAGTTAACAAATTTAAATAAAAAATAATGTCTAAATAGTTTTTAAAAAATTTAATCAACTTTGTTGCATTGATTACTTTCCAAAAAGTTTTTTTTAGCACACATTATATACCATGGTGCTCTTCGCGAGATTTAATGGGGGTGGTCTCTTTGCCACCAAGAGCATCTGTAGCATCCATTGTTTTTAACAAAATCACAACTGTTCGCGAAGAGCACCATGGTATATAATGTGCGTTAAGACGGTAATAGAAATAAAGTGCCATTAGACTGCGCCAACAAAACATTGCTGCAGACACTAATCAGTAAAAAATTATTTTTAATATTTGATTTTAAACTTGTTAATGAATAATGCTCAAATTTTGTCTCGTTTTTCATTTCATTGTCTAAAATATATAATATTACATTTATTAACAAAAATGATTTTAGATTACAATTAGTAATAATCCGAAGATACTTTTTCTATCAGATAATAATTAGATCAATTAATGGTAATTTGAATACATTTTTGCCATCAGAATATAATTAAATCAAATAATTTTATTCTAAAAATATTTTTGTCATTGGAAGATAATAGGATAAATTATGAGTACTCTATATAAATTTTGATATAAAATAAAATTATTTTATAAAAATTTATTAGTTTTTAATAATTTTTATTTTTAGTCCTAATATAAAGTTTTAAAAAATGTGACGTCACCAATAAAATTAAAAATAAGTCAATATCGAAGCCATATAAATAAATAAAGCATTCCTTTACGTATTGTGACTATCATAATGGACCATAGACTGCCTTCTAAAATTAGCTTGCACACAAATCACGTTAGTTTAATTATTTTAGAAAAACCATGTACAATTTCGAATATTGTTAACAAATTTATAATTATTTAACTTAAAAATTTTAAGAAGAAATAAAAATGTAACTTTATTATAATTAATTAAATAAAATTAATTTTAATAATAAAATATATTATATAAGATAACAATTACAAAAAATGTTAACATTTTTGTTATAACATTAATATTTCTCAAAATAAAGTAAAGTTTTTATTTAGATGTCATCTGGAATAGTATTACCGTATAATTCAATATAAATGTAAAAATCTAAACATTAATAACAAATTAAAAACCTATTATTTTGTTATAATAATAATTAATCGCAAACCGGAATGAGTGTAGTTTTGTTGAGCGGAGCGAAGCCTCCAATAGTGAAACCGAATTGAGTTTTACGACTCGTATTCGCAAACAGAAGCCATTCGTTGTATTCATAAACAGATAAATTATTTGCTGTAAATCTATTTAAAATTCTATATATTTTTAAAGCTTTTTCCTGAACTAATCCGCAAATATAACAACTAAAAATTAATTCAATAATTAAAGCTAAAGTAAATATAGGCATTATCTTTGTTTCTCTTTTGATTTTGTAAAATTGTCCAAGCATAGATATGAAATATATATTTAACATAATTGCGTAAATATTTGAAACAATTTTCAAAACTTGAATATAAGTTAAATAATAATCCAATGCATTAATAGTGTCACGAATTTGAATAAAATATTCTTTATTTTGTTTAATATTATTTTGATTATTGTATAAAATATTATATGTAATTTCAATAAATTTACCTGCAATAAATAAATACTGTATACAAATTTATAATTTAAATTTACTTGTTAATTTTAAGTTTTTATAATCTTTTAAATTAAATGTATGTACTGTATATTATAATGTTTAATTTAATATGTTACCTTTGTTTATTTTTGACTTTAATTTAAGATTAGTATATATATAATCTAGCAAATCAGAATAATAAATAGATATAATCCAGATAACAAATGAAACTGACCAAACACAGATTACATCCGTAATATTCATTAGAACAACAAAAATTTCTAAATCAGATCCAGCTTCTGTATATATGAGAAAGCATGATGAAACAATTATAAATATAATCAATGAATACCAAAATGCACCAATAGCAATTAATTTAATTGAGACTTTTATTTTAATTAAATTTTCACCACTTTTAATAAATAAATTAATAAAAACAAAGCCATTTCTTGTTAAAAAGTAAAAAATTAAAAGTTTCATTAGCTTAAACATAAAAATCAGAATAATTTCTCCGATTATGACTGGAGTTGCATATTGAAAATTTGTAAATTTTCCAAGTGTGACATAGTGATCAATCATATATTTAAAATTATATATGCCGTATCCAATGTTTAATATGAAAATAATATATCCATAGATTTTATAATATTTATTAATAAATATCTTTCCGTTTCGATCGATAGCCAAACCACCGAAAGTCATACCAAGAATGCGATGAATCCAAAGCATCAGATTAATAGCAAAACGTAATTTATTGCTTAAAATATTCATTTTATAAAATTTTACAATTGTTAATTTTATAATACTTAGATAATATTTCAATATTATTTTATATTTAAAATTTAGTTGTTATAGCAATTTATTAATTTTGCTTATATTTAAATAAATGTAAATTAAAAAAATTAATCTGCTTATTTATTTTACTACAATGCATAACATATTAATCAATATATTAAATAAATAATGTAGTCTGATTAAAATATAAAATAAATAATTATTTTATTAATATTTGATACATGGAGTAAAATATAATTTATTTACGAATATTTTTATTTAAAATATTAAAAATAAAATTATTTTAACAATAAATACATAAATAAATTTTAAATTCTGATTTATTTTTTCTATCTCATAATTAAATGAATTAATGTTTGTTAATATAAATTTGTTTAAAAGATCCCAAATTTAATTATACACAATTACAATGTAATGTAGCCTATAACCATGTAATATGTATAACCTGTATAACCATGTATAACCATGTAGCCTATAAATGTAATATAACCAAATAATATTGGTTAATATGATATTCATAAAAATAACTTATGTATTACATTGTCAATAAGTTCTGTTACACAGTGCTCTAACATGGATGTCAATGTGTGTCGGAGCAAAATGCAATAATGTTTATATAATGTTTCTGGATAGAATTTTATTTACTTTATTAAAATAATAGTTTATTAATATATTCGATTTTCATACTAAACTTTTATACCAGACTTTGTAACAAAAATAATCTATACCTAACTTACATATTGAACTTCCTAACCCGACTTTTATATTCCATTTATATACCCGGATTCCATAACCAATTTTTATATCCAACTTTAATGCTAGATTTTGATAACCAACAATTATAGCCAACTTCTATACCCGACTATTATACCGGACTTCGATACGAAATATTAAAACTCGTATAAAAATAATTTTCTATTTTTGTATTTAAAACTCGACACAACATCGAACGCAAAAATATCAATAGTTGTATTAAAGCCTCAAAGAGCTAGTCTAACATTGGATACAAACTCCAAATCCACAGCGAAACCACATAGACACCGCGACCAGTCTATCGACTACAATGAATGGCATGGGATGCTTGAGTTTGACGGCAGTGCTCATACTAGGACTAAGAAAAACAAATGCTTAGTTTGACCAAAGGCTATAAAACTAGGCAATTGGCTCCCGCCTAGACCCAGGCTACCAGTGCTGACAATGAGTTGGCGATCAAAGACCTGACCAATGATCAATGGCATAAATTTTGTGATAATAAATAAGGTATAAAATGTTTGAACATGTTTACTTATTAATAATTATCAATAAAAAAATTGTTTTGTTTATGTCGTTTGCAATAGAATAACCGTATAATTCAGTATAAATGTAAATATCTATTTAGTAAAAAAAATAATTATAATTAAAAAAGATAATATTTTTAAAATGTATTCAATACCGGAATAAGTGTAGTCTTGCGAAGCGTAGCGAAGCCTCCAATAGTGAAACCGAATTGAGTTTTACGACTCGTATTCGCAAACAGAAGCCATTCGTTGTATTCATAAACAGACAAATCATTTGTTGAAAATCGATCCAAAACTCTATATATTTTGTCTACTATTTCAGGTATTAATCCGCAGACAAAACAATTAATTATTAAATCAATAATTGTTACACTCGTATGAAATGGCATTAAATCCGAAATGTATACCATTTCGGGTGAATTACTAAAATTTGTAAAAACATATATATTTAACATAATTGCGTAGATATTCATTACAGTCTTCAACACTATTATATGCGAGAGCTTTGAATCTAATTTATTGATTATGTTTTGAATTTTAATAAATGTACGTTTACATTTACTAATACAATTGTACTTGTTCAGAGGAGCTTGCATTGTTTTTATTCTTACCTGCACTAAAAATAAAAATATAAAAAATAATAAATTATCAATAAATTAATTTAAATAAACTTATTACTATTATTGGTATTTGCGTATTTTTCACGCTTTTTGTATATATTAGCCAACATGTCAAAATAATAAACAGATATAATCCAGGTAATAAACGAAATTGTCCAGATGCTAATGAAATCAACAGTACTGGTTGCTATAGTTATTGTAACAAAAATTAATTCTATTGATAGTTTACTGGATATGGAATAAAAAGTAATAATAATTAATAAAATGACCAATATAAACCAATATATTATAATGGATATAATTTTGCTTGATACTTTATATTTGAAATTTTTTTGGTGATTTTGTGTAACAAATTTAATAAATTTAAATCCATTTATGTTTAGAAAATAAAAAATTAATATTTTTAGTAATTGAAACATTAAATTTAAAAACATAAAGCTTGCTTCTTATGTAATTGCAAAAAATTAAAAAATTTATTACTAAAAATCTATTTCACCGATTCTTACCAA
>JAQFXP010001895.1:0-17135 GCA_034693685.1 Belba bartosi
ACACTTTTCTTCAAAAATGTATTATAAAGAGTTTACAATAAATAATTCACCTGTACATTTAAAAATATTAAACTCGATAAAATAATTAATATTTACTGTAAATTAAACTTAAATAATTAACCTAAAGTTACATAAACTCATAATGTAATAAATTTTTATATTTGTTACTAGTTCAAAAGAGTTGATTAACATTTTAACTGCTTAATAGACATACAAAAAGAATATATCTGCTATGGCTTTTAGGCTGACCTTGTAGGTCTTTGCAGATATATTGTTTTTATATGTTTAACAAATGGTTTAAAGCTAACAAACATTTTGATTTCTTATCTTATGGCCACTTAATAAAGTATTGCCGTTTATTAAACATTTAAAAACACTATATTTGCAAAGTGATACGCGTATCAGTGCAGATAACTCGTTTTGTATTTGTAAACGAGCAGTAAAAAAGACTAACTTACATTTTGAACTCTTAGTTTTCTAATAGTACTATTTATTATAATGTCTTTAATAACAAGGAATTACATACTAATCAACGTGTTGTTTTTTCCAAAAGCTTGCGAGCCTTGAGTTGACTAGCTTAGTTAATAAGCATCCAAATTTTAGTCCTGTTTATTAATTAACATAAATATTTCTAATTTAATTTGCAACTTTTTTTTATAAATTATTAATAATTTCAAAATCTTGATTTACAAATGCTTAGCAAAACTTACAATTTCCTGGAATTATATTTTTAATTATATATTTTCAAACTTTTTATTTATGTAAGAAAATATATAATAATAAAAACATATTTTAATTGCATTATAATATTAAAATTTTAGTCATACGCAAAAGATTTTTATTTGAATTATTATTTTTATTTTTTAGTTCACAATAATATTTTGATGTCATTCAAAAATACTTTATTTTATTGACTTTACCTAAACTCTTGAATAATTCAATTATTTGTTTTAATTATTAGCTAATGGCTGTCAAAATTGTTTTTATTTAAAGTTTTAACATGCCGTCAGTATAAATTTTAGTTTTGTTTAAATTTTTATTAATTATATCATAGATTATATTAGAATATCTTTGTTTATGAAATTTTAACTAGCGGTTTTAAAAAATTTATTGTTTTATTATTTAAAAACGCATCCAATCTTATCATATGTTTTAATTTTAATTAATTAAGAAAAATTAATTTTTAGAAATTAATTTAACCCCCGCTCCCAAAGATAATAAATTGAAATTTATTTTGCAAATATTAAATAACGTAAATTTATTTATAAAAATAGTTTGGTTGGTACTTGGGCACTATTTGAAATTTTTTTGCTTTTTACACAATATAAATGTACAGTCAATAATGGTTCTTATCAAACATAAATGTTATGGCAAACAGCACAAACAAATTCTATAATTTCTTGTTAACTAATCTATAATAACTCTTTGAATAGTTATCAAAGAGTTCAACCATAAACAATTTAACTTGATTTTCCAAAATTTTAAAACTGAACCCTGTCCTTTAATAAAGATTTTGACAATTAAAAATATTATATTTACTTGATTTGCACATAATTTATTATCTGATTTTGAAATATTTTGAATTAATTATTTCTAAAAACTATTAAATAGTCTTTAGAATCCAAAGTATTATTTAGCCCAAAGGGCTGCAGTTTTTTTACATTTAAACATTGCTTTGTTGGCAACAATTTAACAATAATTAATATTTTTTATATTTCTTCACAAATCAATGGAAATTCATTGCCAAAACTTATTTATATATAAATAAAACTTTTGATTACTATGTGAGCACATGATAAGTAAAACTCAATGAAATATTTCACAATAATTGATAAAATATTGTCTTTTACAGAAAAAATTGCCAAAACATGTAATTAAGAGTAAATTGTCTTTTGTGTCTATTAATAGTTTATATAATATTTGTTTTTTTTTGTATATATACAATTTAACTTGCACAAGTATAAATGCTATTTAAGTTAATTAAAGTCAAATACGTTAATCAAGATCATTTTTTACTAAGAAAAAAAATTAAAATTTTGTAATTAATCTATATTTATTAGATTGAATAAATAATTATTTTTTTTTCTTCTTTTAATTTTGTCTTGTTTAAATTTAAATTCAAATGAATTTTTATTTGTTTTGACTGCAAAACTTAAAATTAAAATCTAATTTAATTCAATTAAAAAACGATTTAATTTTAATATTTATCGACAAATTATTCTTAAATATTATAAATGATCTGAAATGCATTTAAATGTTCATGATATTTGATGATAAATACAATGATATTATAATTTAATCAAACTTCTCTTAATCAACTAATAAAATAATAGTTAAAATTAAAGTTTTCAAATGTTAAATTTAAATAAATTAAATTTATTTCAAAGGTAATTTTATTATAGAATTGATTTAACTTGCTTAATTATAGCGTATTTCTGTTTTGCGAAATATATTATTAATTTTATAATATTTAAGTCTTAAATGCAAACACTTTTTGTTTATTCAAGGCTTGAATTAATCAATAATTAAGAAAATATTTTTGTGAATTCTTATGTGTTTTTCCAAATCAAAGTTATTCAAAATATTGACTTCAATGCCGTTAATGTGTTTAATTTGATAGAAATGATTACTTTTGACAGTATTCACACTTTAGTTTTCAGTGTTTTGACTATATTTTAATTTTAATATTAAATAAAAATTTTTGGAAATGTGGGATAAAAACGACAAATCAATGATTTATCAATAATTATTGACTTTATTTAACTAAATTCTCAATATAATCAACGTCACCATTAAGTATGATTAAAATAATAATAGTTTTGCCGCACCTTATAGTATAAATTATCATTAAATCTGATAAAATGTTTTTTAAATATTTAATAAAACAATTAGAATATTGTTCAATGTGTATATTTGAATAATATTATTATTAAAAAACGTATTTTAAGTTAAAATTGTATTTTATTAAAGATTAAAACAGGAAGAGGTCATCCAAAGTCCCCCATAATTTTTTAATTGGCATTTACCCCCTGGTATTTGCATTGCCCCTTTTTGTTTTGCCAACCATCGCAAGCAACCAACAATTTTTATTAAGTTTTTTGACCAAAATTAGTAACTTTTTCTTAAATTTGTGCTAAATAAGTTTTAAGATCAGTTAAATTGCAAACATAATTTTAAAAATTTTATAAGTATTTTGAGAGTTTTTAGAAAAGAAATCCTCCCTGATAAATCTTTTCAGCTCAACCTTCTCAAACCATAATTTTTATAAACAATTTTCTTTGCTAACTTAATCTTAAGATAAGATTAACTTAATCTATATTTATTTATTTATTTAATCTGAATTATATTTTAGTTTTGAACTTTTTTAATTATTACATTGAAACCCAAATATAGTAAACAGTTGAATTTCACAGAATTTATTTGTTATAAACGAGTATTTGTTATAATAGGGATAAATTTATTTAAAAGTAAAATCACTACATTAATCACTACATTTGGTAATTGAGATATTATTCTTAAAACCGACTTAACATATTTAAGATAAAATGTCAGTGTTAATCTAGATTTTATGCTATTAAAATCAATTTTCTGCAAACAGTTAATTAAAATTAAATTATTTTGTATAAAGATTAAACCTAATCCTTTAAACTCCGTCATTACAAAAAACATACAAAAATAAACATAAATCAAATTTTTTTAATATTTATATCATATGATAAATCAGACCTTCAGATCGAAGTCAAAAATAATTGTCTAATATATTAATCATTTTATTTTTTTAAATGTAGCAAACTATTTTTTAATAATTGGTTATTAACCTGTTTACCTATATTATTCCA
The DNA here is from genome assembly GCA_034693685.1 of Belba bartosi. NCBI lineage: Eukaryota > Metazoa > Arthropoda > Arachnida > Sarcoptiformes > Damaeidae > Belba > Belba bartosi. The sequence goes on from JAQFXP010001895.1 coordinate 3,840, forward strand.
AATAATAATTATATATTACTTAATTATTTATTTATTTATTTTTAATTTCAGGTATATCTTATTTTTACATTTGTACTTTCTAAATTGGTTAGAAATTCCCAACGTATAATAGATTGGATTTTTGAGCACAATATCAATCAATTGCAATTATTAATTTATATTTTCAGCTAATCAATCAATTCCAATTATTAGTCTTTTATGCTTATTGTCAGAAATAAATTGGATTTTTAAAATTGAAGGTTTTATTTTCTATTAATAGTTTGTTAGCATCCACATTTCCCCCATATAGTAAGCTAATGCCCACCCAAACTGATAGTAAACACTAAATTATAAATTATTTTAAAAAAACTATTTAAGTTTTTATAGATATTGTTTTCATACGTTATGTCAAAATTATTTTCTGTCAACTTATCTATGATTTCATTAACTTTTCAATAAAATAAAATCAATTATTGCTATCAATAGCTTTGACGCTTAAAATTTACAACTCATTATTATTAATTTTATTTTGTTTCAACTTTTTGCAAATTAAATATTTTTAAAAATGTCAATGTTTTGTATGAATTACATTTTCAATTATAATCGGATTATTCGCATTATTTTTTCAATTTTCATTTATTTATTTATTTTAAGAATTAAAGGTTTCTATTAATCCGAATTTATTTACTAAAATATTTTAGCAATTTGTCATTAATTATTAGCGTACAGTAAAGGCAATTGTGTCATCAGTAGAGGACAAACAAAATCAAATATTTTCTACTTTACTGTATATTCGTATTGATTAGATTAAAATTTTGGCCTAACATTGAAAATCGAATATATTATTATTAATAATTTATAACTTAATTTATAATTTATTAGTATATTATTGAATCAATCAGTTACCTAAGGCTATGCGAATAACTTTCATAAATAATAAAAATTTGACAAGTTCACTTACTTTACTCCGATTCGGGACTAAATTAACATAATCTACTTCCCTCTGTAAAGGCACAGGCAGTGTTTGGAAAAAATACGGTAAAAAACCTGTTTTGAACGAACAAGCTTATAAGTTAACAAAGCTTATAACAAACTGTTTCTTGGTCAATTCAAACATTGAGCTTACAGTTCATATTGAGCTTACAGTCCATTAAAGTAGACAAAACACTAGAAATTAATCGCAATTACGACTCAATTCAGTATGAATTGGACGGCAGGTATGTAGTGGTGAAAAGTTGTGAATAAATAACATAATTAAATAAAATAATCAGTACAATAAAGCTTACTTGTTCATTTGTTTAATAGTTCAAAATTTCTAGTTTCCAATTCAATCTATAAAGTTGTAAAATATAATTAAACACAAACAACAAACTGTGAACTCATTATAATTTAGAAAATTGTTATTTTAAATCCTGAATGCAATGGAAATATGATTTACATTCATCTTAAATGTTATACTAATCACAAGTCATCAAAACTTTTCGCTTAAATTACAACAAATATAGAGAAAACAATCAAAAACTAAAAGATATATAAATTTTCATAATATAAGAATAAATATAATACAGAAATAATTAGTTCAAAAATAAATAAATATTTTGAAAATAAATGATCTGAGAATTTGAGACTTATTTAAAGCAAACTTAAAACTCAATACATAATTAAATTATAACCTAAACTAAAACAAACAAAAAATTGTTCTAGTTAAAGTGTTAGAAGTGATTACAAAAAAAAATAATTTCTAAAAAATACTTTTCTGTGACTTAATCGACAAAAAAAAACTTCAAATACTTCGAAAATTATAGAAAAAAAACCGAAAACACTATTTAATAATTCGGATAATCCGGGGCTGAATCTGCGGGCGCAGAGCACTGGTGCGTTTGCGCCATTGACACCATTTGGCCACTTCGGGCTGCCTCTGGTCGCCCAACTGTTCCAACTGTTTATAATAGGCTTCCCGTATGGCCCGGAATGTAGTCGCGTTTGAGTAGGGAAGTAGAGTGACCGGGTCAAAGTAGCGCCCGGGCAGGTGCGAGATTGGGCAGAACAGCTTTGGCCGGGGCTGTGCCGGCGCTCTGTTCCGGTCGGCCGGGAAATACTCTTTGAATGTCTGGTCGTCTGTGAATGATATGAAAGTTCGCGAACACTTCGCTGACGCCTCTACTGATGGCTCATCTGACGGCTCAGTCTTCTGTTGACAAAATTATTTCAATTTATTAGTTTTTATTTCAATAGTATTTAACCTAATTATTCAATCTATAAAAACAACAATTATTTCAAATAAACTTATCATTTAATACTTATTAAACATTAAAATCAAATTTTTAATTATGTTTTCTAATCAAAATCTAAACTTATAATAGAAATAATATCTTATTTTTATTACTAATTAATTGCCTAAAATTTTTGCAACTTTTATATTTGGTTTAAATTATAATTAATATAAAATTTAGTTTTAAAATTTCTTTTAGTCGCAAAGATTGAAAGGGTCGGCCGATCCAGCGGGGGGGGGGGGGTCAGGGGGATTTTACCAAAAATTTGTCCAGAAACCTATAGGTGAATTATGGGAAGTCACGTTTCCAAAAACGTTTAAGCCTTAAAAACCTCTCAATATTATATGTAATTAAATTGAATTTAAATAAAATATAGTTAAATTAACCGAATTTAAACCGGATTTATCACCAATTTAGTGAAAATCTCCTAATTTTGGCCATAAAACTAAAAACATTTGCAAATAAATCAGAAGAGGAGATACCTTTTCGCGAATAAATGTCAATTTTCAAACTCAGGCACATTTCTGGCTAACCCTTCACTTTTGGTTGTGCCTATTATTCTCTATTTCTATTTTAATCATTATTTTAAAGTTTAGTTCAAATTTAAAATAAATAAAAATCAAATTAAAAAATGCGAGTCTTAATAGAATAAAGTAATTCTTATTCCAAATCCAATAATAACTAAAATAATTTAATAATTCAATTAAACCTCAATTTTAACCACATTTTCCTCTGCAGTCGAGTCCGTAGTCTTCGAGTCTGAGTCCAACTCTTGGATGAGAGGCATAGCGACGGACTGGTAGCGAACGTAAGGCCCTTTCGGGCCCTCTTTAACCAATTTATTCTTTTTAGACTTCTCTAACTCCAACTTCTCATACCTTTCCAATGATTTCAGATTCAAAGCTTCTGTTTTCTTGGCCTCTCTTAACATCTCGGCCTGAGTTAGCTGTCGGTACTCCGACTCTATCCGACTATTACGGCCCGACTTTTTCCGCAGCTCTGACTCCTTCCGGGCCACTCGAAGCCTATGTTCAGTCTCTCTGGCGTTACGTCGAGTCGACTCTCGAAACGACTTTTTGGGCAAAACCCGTGACTTCGTCGGCGACACAGAACTGGCCACCGGTTGGCTCACTGTTCGACGAGCACTCCGGGTACTACTGGTGCTCTCCTCCCGACTCGTTTCAGGTCTATTGTCGGCAGTTATCGGTTTGACAGTCGACGTCGAAACGGGTTTTCGAATGGCCTTCGGGTCTGCCTTCAGATCCCTATAAACGGATTTGCGTTTCGTCCGTCTCTGCCGTACGTCGTCTTCGATGCCATCAATCGGTTCGTCGTTTTCATCAATACTGAAGTCACTGTCGATATCATCGCCGGAATCGCTTTCTTCTGATGTATAGTCGTTATCCTCGGCCTCCTGTGCTCAGAGCGCAGGTATTACACAAATTAGAGATAATATTTATTAGTCTTAATTCAATTTAAATAGTTTTCAAAAACTTATTCATTGATTGCGTTATTTGAGAATTATTTTTCAAAATTAATTGTATTTTAAAACAAAACCAAAAACACATTATTTTAAACTTTTAGTCATTTTAACGCAAATTAATCAAAAATAATGTCAAAAATGTTTAAATAAAATCAATGTTTATATAAATGAACTAAAATTGTAATTAAAAACAAATGATTTAATCGAAAACCTCTTCAAAGCCGCCGTAAGTAGTCTTATAGAAATCGTCGACCTCTTCCTCCCTGTCCAACAGCTGAGACATCTTCGCGCCGGCATTTGACCGCTTCTCGCGACTAACGGCCAGCGATTGCGAGCTTTTGGACATTTCTTACTTCGCTTTTAATTCAGATTAAAATTAATTCAAATTTTGTTTTCATTCAATTTTTTTTATCAATTCAAAGCATTTCACACAACCATTAATAAGTAAGCCATATAATAGCACTATTTTTATTGATGTTTTTGGCCTTTTTAAATATAAACATTTCTATTGAGTTAAGCATGCTTCTTGTAATAATAAAAAGATTCAAATTATTTAATCTGATATTATATTTTTTCATAAATGTTGTGTAATTTTACCATAAAGTATGTTTGTTTAAATAAACCCAATTTCTGATAATATAACCAGATAAACCCGATATTTAAAGATCTAGGTTGAAAAAAAACTAAATTGATTAAACTATTGAGTTAATTATTGTAAAATGTTGGTAAAAAATAATTGGTACAAATTATTAAAACTGATCTCACATAATTATAATTTGTTATTTATTTTTAAATTTGTCTATATAATTTAATTAGTATTAATAAGATATTGATCATTTTGTTTTAAATATCTAAAGTTTACAAAACTTTTAATATGTTAAAAATGAAAATATTGTTTGAATATATTTAATTATTTAGCGGAAGTTTTATTATTTTATAATAATTTCTTCTTTTTTGAATTAAATTACACGGAAATAGTTTATAGAAATATGAATATAACTTAAACTTTTTATGTGATTTAATATTAAATAATTATATAATAGGCTTTTATTAGGAAAAAATAAATATGTCGAGTGTTACCGAAAATTGGTTTTATAAAAATTTTTACAACCAAAACAATTTAATGATTTTAAAAATATCTTTAATAAAACTAATTAAAATAATTCATAAATAAACTATTTCTTTAAATAAAAAAAATATAATAAAATTTTTGTTAAAAAATTATCTTATCTTTGTACTTAATCTTAATTATATTTTCAATATTTTTAATTTTCTGAATAAACACAAAAATTATATTCATTTGACTGTAATTTTATAGAAAAATTCAAACATGTTTATTTATAGAGATATTTTATTTTTTACCAACTTATAAACTATTTAATTTGCTTTTTGATATAAAAATTGCATTATATTTATATATAAAAAATAAGTAATTTAAGTTAGATATGAAGCGTAAAAATACTGACCGCTATTTGCTTTTTATAGCTTCAATGTGTGACTAATGTCACAAAATAGACTTCAATTTGCATATTATTTTTTCTCAAAAAACTATATAAACTTCTTGTCTTAAAAATAGCAAAACTTTTTTTAGTTATAAATTTTCAAACATATGGCGAACATCAAAGAATGAAATTTTTTCTAACTTTTTAAGTTTAATTGTAATTTAAAGTTTTAAATATGTTTAAACTACAGGTAAGAAAAAATTTGAGAAATTTATTATTATAATAAAATATATAATTTTTATAAATTTATTAATTAATAATTAATTTAAAAAATGTTGTATTCTAAAATTAATATCTTTTGTTTTGTAATATTTAAAAATATATAATGTTAATAATGTTAATGCTGTAATAAATTAACATTGATAATTTATAGGTTTTATTGTTGATTGCATTGATTTTAATAATATGCTTGACGAGTGAATTAAATGCGACGTTCAAAATTATCAAGGGATATCCATACCATTGGGGTCATTATCCATTTTTCTGGGAACCTTGGCATTGGGGAAACACTCACCGAGGTGGTCTTACATTTGGTTAGCATGCCACAAGGAATTTTATTATGTACACACCTGGATTATTTTTAATACTATTATTTTAAATAATAATAAAATTTTATTATTTTTAAACTAAAATATTTTTGTTTTAAGATTGTAAATAAATTTTAATTTAATTTAATAATTTGTAAAAAACTAAGTTTAATTAATTTAAATTTATTCTACCATTATACAATGTTTAATTTTAAAAAATAAAACTAATGTTAAAATTAAAAATTTATTGCAAACATTATACAGGTATTAAACAAAATGTCTATTAAAATAAATAACCTATTCTGTGTCAAATAATAATTTACTAAAATGTAAATATTTATTAAACAATTTAAACAATTTTACTAAAAAAATTTTATTAATAAAAAATTATCTAAACTCTAACTAAAAATAATTAATAAATAATAAAACGCCTCTGTCCGCCGACATACGAACTATTATCTTGAATCTTCTCATTAAGCGTTGGCCCAAATATTGAGGAGTTTTATAAACAATATATTTTAATTTGTATGTTGTTTTGGATGTACAGCCCTGTGCGTAAAGCTTTTTCTATAAATACGCCCACTATGTTTTCATTGGAGTAAATTGGGGGGGGGGGTATTTGGAAAATTTAGAACCTTGACAAATATTTAATTTGAATTTATTGAGTCCTAACTTATTATATATGTGATAGTGTACGAGTGAATTGATATCCGCATAACTACATCTGTGAGGAAGTTTAATCTTTTTTTAAACACTCACTAGTTAATTACATTTATTAAACATATCGATTAATTAATAATAAATTTTTTATATCATAATTAATATAAAATTCTAATCTAGTTGTAATTTAGAGATCGAGAAAGTTGGCTGATCCAGGGTGGGGGATCAGGGGAGGTTTTTTTTTCTCAAAATTTTGGCCAAAAACCTAAGGGAGGAAACATGGAGAGGATCTTTTTTAAAAACGCTTAAAACCCTATATATTTATGATAAAATTTTGCCTAATTTAACTTGATTTAAACCGGATTTAGCACCAATTTAGGGAAAATTTTCTAATTTTGTGCAAAAAATCCAAAAAATTTGCCGGTCACCGAAGGCGGCTGGCAAAATTTTAAGATAGGTACTTTTTCTCGGACCAAATGCTAAAGGAGGGGGGGGGGATAAATCCAAATTTTCAAAATCAGGGGGGATTTTTGCTTGATTCCCCATTCTCGATCTCTGTTGTAATTACACTTAAATTACCTTTTGATTAATTATGATTTTACCACAGAACAGGTCAGTAAATAATTGTTGTACAATATAAATATTGGTAGAAAAGAGGAGGAGATCGAGGCTTGGGTGGGGGTCAACAGTTACGCCCAAAACTGTTTTGGATTGTTAAAAAACAATTAATCAAATTGAAACCAGTTATTAATTATGTGAGCAAACCTAAGCAAATAATCATGAAATTGTATTATGCATGTTGACAAGCTTAACGCGGAAAATTTTAAAGATTTTGTTAATTTATTCATTTTAAAATTAATTATTTGAAAACTGTATTTATTTTTTTACGATATTTTTAAAATATTTATTTTATTAAACGAGTTTTAGTATAATGTTTTCATACACCTTGTTTAAAACAAAAATGAAATAAAATTAGAATTTATTTTTTAAAAATTAACAAAATAAAAGTACTGTAAATTATAATTTAAACTTTATGCCAAAATGTATTTAATATAGATTAAAATTACCGGTAATTTTAGATAATAAAGTAAAATAAAAGCTTAGCAAACATTTTTTGCATATATAAATCAAGTTATTAAAGTACATATAAATCCCCATTTAATTTGTTCATTAATAATGGGCTGATATTATAAAAATTTAGACTACAATTTATTTTTATTAATTATTTTGTGTAAAACGTTTTGGTTAAACTTTTAACAATAGTGACCTAACATTATCAAATTATTTGTACATAATAAATTTAAATAATTAGTGTAAAATAATGAGTTTTTAATTAAGTTTAATTTAACTTTTATAAATAAAATTCTATTTACTTAAACTGCCCAAATAACTTTTAACTGTCAATAAATTTATTTATGAACAACTAAAAATGATTTATTTGAAATCAAATTTATTTAATTAATATGCAAGCTTGAAAAACAAAAATGATTAGCATATTAAATATTAATAAATTTATTATTTTATTTTTATTGAAAACTTTTTTGTGGTTTAATTGTTTTTATTAAATTCAATTATAATGTAAATAATGCAAAAACATAACAAAACTTATAATTATGTTTGAATTTAAGAGAAAACTATATTTTGGCGAAACTGTATCGTTAATAGAGATATTAGATAACTGTATATGAATTTAGTTACCGTTTAATAGCTGTTGAACTTAAGGAACATTTAATTTAGTTATTATCAAATAATAACTGATAATTGAATTCAATGCAAATGCACACAAGTTCAAATATTTAATTGTTTGAGGAAATGCAAAAGAAACTTACTAAAATCTATATAAATTAGTTTTTGATAGAAGAAACTGATCAAATATAAAAAATATCTCACATGCTCACATGAAATGTATTTATTTTGTTTAAATTGCTTACAATCATAAAACACAAACTATAATAAAAATATTTTGGATTTACTACAGTTATGATCAAGATCCAAGTAAGTTCTTTTTACTTTAATTATTAAAACCAATCAAAAGTGTTTCTAATATTGTTTCCGTTTAAATTTTATTTAATCTAATATTTAAAGTTTTTAATATAATATTTGATTAAATATAAATCTTAAAGTTTGCCTAGCAATATTTTAAAGTAATTGTTAGTATATAAAGTTATTATAAAATTTTAACTAGCCAAAATTTTAAAAATTATATATCTAAAAAATTAAATTTAATATATTTTATTTATTGTTTATAGATTTTAGCTCTAGTTTTACTAATATTGACGATATGTTCAATCAAATTAACGTCCGCTACGTTTTATAGAGGATGGTATGGATTCTATCCGTATTACTACGGCTACCCCTACTGGCACGGATACGGAGGCCACGGATGGGGTGGTTGGGGTAGAAGATGGGGCGGTGGTTGGGGTGGATGGGGCGGATATTGGGGTTAAACTAAAAAAGCCATTTGAGTTAAAATATTAATATTTTTGGTAATATTATATTATTTTTAATATAAATATTTGCAAAAAAAAAGTCAAATTTATATTTTGTTTGTTTTAAAATAAGTTTTTGTTTGTTTTAATATTTTTATTGCTATACCTCATTATTATTATATAATTTTTTTTAATTATTAATTATTTATAATTAATATGAAATAAAAGTAAATATTTGTTATATATTTTTGCTAAATATTCAATAAAAGGCCGTTAAGTTTAAACAAGATTTTAAAATATAAAAAATTAACAAAAATTGTTACATAGATCATCAATCAAATTTAAAATAATTTGTTTAATTCGTTTTGTGTGAATAAAATTTAACTAAGTTTTATAATTGACTAAATTTATTATTACTTAAAAATGCTTGTTATTTGGGTTTAAGAGTATTATTTATTAATTGGTGACAAAATAAATTTTGCACTTTATATAGTTGGCCATAATTTAAAGACAAATTAAGACATTATTACTTTAATATTGTTTTATTTTTAATACTAATCTCTTAATATTTATAATTATACATTTGAAACATGCAAATTAAAATAATATTCAAAAAATTAAGCATAAATAATATGCAAGTATTTAAACATAAAACAACTTAGATATTTATATTTTGATTACTTAAGTTTGAAACAAATAAAATAGATATTAATAATTCATAATTTAAAGTAAATTTTTTTAAAAGTTATTAACAAAAATGATTAAAAATAGAAATAACCAGTTAAATGAATTTAAAGTTTTTTTGTCTTGTTAACAACAAAGAAATGTTGTAATGTTAATTTTATATTTTAAAAATAATTATATAAATATAAAAACAAATATATTTAATATGTAATATTTTTTAATAATTAAAAAAAATAAATATATATTTTTTTAATTAAAATTTGTTTAGACTATAAATAGTAAAATATATCTAATTATAAAAATATAGGATATGAAAACTTAGTGATCGCTTAATAAATTTTAACTGTTAAATTCCGCATTATTTGCTAATTTGAAATAAATAATTTTAATCTAATTTTAATAAGGTGGTTTATAACTGGTAATTTATAACTGTAATTGAGCTAAGAATATTTCAAAAACAAATACAAACTTATCTTATATAATATTAACTTCTGTACATGTGCAAATAGACAAATCACATTAATTGTATTTCTTCATATTTATGTTTAAAATTTTTTCACTTTGTTGTTATAAACTTTGAAAATAAAGTTAAAGATTTTATTTAAATTTTAATATTTTGAAATCAATTTACGCAAAATGAATAAAACTATCGTAAGTTTGTTTAATTTAAATAATTCATTTTATTAATTTATTCTAGAATGTTTCATCATATTGTTTAAAACATTAATTGAAATTCTAACAATATAATACTAATATGTTAATAAAAATAACTTAATATTATTTTACAAATTTAAAAAATAATATTATATCTTTACTTATTAAAATAAATTTTGTTATTTTAAAATAAATTATTAATAAATTATTTTTTTAATTTAGATATTTTTATTAATAACATTACTTTTGATAATATATTTGATTAATTTGGCGTTTGGATCTGGTTATGGCGGCTTTTATGGCTACAGATATCCTCCATGGCTTGCATGGTCACGATGGGGCAAACATGGTTGGGGGCCGCTGGGGGTTTGGAGTGGATATTATTATAACTATTAAATCCTGTCATTTATTATTTTATGTTTTTTTATATTATTGTATTTTAATTAATACTTCAATTAAATTAAGATTTTAATTATTAGCAAAAATCTAACTTAGAAATTTATTATTTTATTATATAAAAACAAAATTTTGTATTAAATAAAAATGTTTGTTTAAAATATAATGTAAAATTAAACTTTTTTAAAATTAAAAAATAAAATTTGATATATTTTTATGAAATACGGAAATAAATTTCACTTTCAATTAAAATCACATAAATTATCATAATTTTATAAAAATTTACTTTTACTCTCAAATAAATGCATATATTTTGATATAAAAATGCTAATTATTTTTTATAGCTTTCAGAAAATATTTAAATTAAAATAATAATAACTAATTGTCAACTAAAATGACATAAATTAAGTTTTAGTATATTTAAACATTACTCTTAAAACTCTAATATAAAATGAAATATTAAACAGAGAATAAAACCCAAAGTTATTATCAATGGTCTAATAAACAGTTTAAATATGAAATTATGTTTTAGTGTAACTTAACATTTTAATACTGACCGACACTTTTACTTAATTATTTTATTTCTAATTATCTAGTTTATATTATCTAAATATACAACTCGAGATTTATTTTTAACATGCACAGTGTCATATGCACTGAAATGATAAATGTTTTCATTACTGGATTTTTGGCTATTAATTATATTTTAAGAAACAGACAGACATAGAGTAACTGGTTTTTAGTTAATTTTATCTCAAATATCAATTGTATTTTAATGTGTAAATAATATATAAAAATAAACAAAATTTCTAAAAGTAAAGTTATATAAAGACAAAACATTATAAAAGTTTTTGCACAAATTATTTTAGAATGTTGAAAATATTGAAATATTGTTGAAAATGTAATTTAATGAAAAGTATGGCCAAATTTGAGGTATTGGTTTATTTTATTTTGGATTAATAATTAATATAAATTTTATAAATAATTAATTTTTGAAATAAACTGTATATTTAATCAAATATTTAATTTAGATATTATTATTCAAAACAATTTTGATTGTAATTTACATCATTTGCAATGTAAACGCCAGACATATTCTGTTCTTCAAAGGCTGGCATTATGGCTGTGGACTCTACCCGGGTGCTTATTACGGTGCTTGGGGTTTGGAACAATACAAACACTGGTATGGATACGGAAAACAACATGGTTGTGATGGTGGAGGTGGTGGTCATGGTTGGGGTTGAGAGCTTGTTTGTTATGTATGTTATTTTGTGTTAATATGTCATATAATTAATTATTAAATATAAAAATGTATAAAACAAATTCAGTCATTATATAAATAATAAATATTAATTTAAATTATTAAAATTTGATTTAAAAATTCATACAATAATTTATTTTTTATTAATACAAATGAGTTGATACTTTAGGTATTGATATCCCTGAGTATAATATTATTATTTAAACAAGTTAGTACACAATTCTTATTTAAGTAAATGTCTATTCGAGTAAGTGGCATTTATAAAAAGCACCCATTCTACTTTAATTAATGTCCTAATAATGTTAAACATATTCAATTTGTGTGCAAATTAAAAGATGTTTTAATAAGGCAAGACTAAATTTAAAAACTAAATTTATTAAATTTCTTAATTGTAAAAAATTTAATCTATTATAGTTAGATAGAAGGGAAGGATGAGTTTAAATGAATTTCCGGATATTAATATTTTTCTACAATTTTTTATACTGCATAAGTCAAATTTTCAAAAATTAAAATTTATTTCAAATAAATTTTTTTAATTATTCTAACCAGTAAGTAGAATTACTCAATGTGTCAAATTATAACCAACTTAGCTTAATTTGGCAAAATGTTTTAAACTACACTATTTAGCCAAAATTGACTATTACAAAAAACTTTTTAAAAATTTATTGATTGCCTTTAATGGATGTAAAAACACAGAAATTGATGTCTATTTTCCGGCTCAAAACTTAAGAGAATATTTTCAAAATTTATAAATAAACTTAGAAAGTATTCAGGGGCTTAAAATCAGATGTCTAATGTCATAGGCTCCATTTTGGATATGTATTTACTAATGGTTTTTACATCTCGAACAAATTATAATTACTAGTTTCAAACATTTAACACATTGATTAGTAATTAAAATAAAGCAAAACTCAACTAAAGTTAAAATTTTTTCTAATATTGTTTTCTTGTTTAAATGCGGAGAGATAGTTTAAATGTAGTTAAATCCAGAAATTTTTAACTACATTTGCTTTAATTGCTTTCAATCATAATCACAATACCCAGATGTGGACATTTTTATATTTTATTTAAAATAATTATTGCATAATAAATACAATATAGAAATTTATACTGCAACTAACTATAAAAAAATTAGAACAAACTAGATATTTTGGAAAACTTCAAAAGGCTTGTTGGTCTTTATCGCGCATTAAATAAACAACAACCTTATATTTGCAATGTCTTAATTAATAAGCCATAAGAAGTTGTAGATAAATTGTTTTAAAATTTTTAATATACAATCACAGTATAAACTCGATTATAGCAATAATTTGATTTTATTAAAAGGCATCATGCAAATTAGCAGTAATGCCCTATCCAGTCCTAATAGGTCTAATAAACAAACATTAATACTGGTATAAGTCATCTGTCAAAGTTTGACAGTTGTGTCATACAAATAAATAGTTACA